>PVKS010009579.1:0-63450 GCA_004027875.1 Aplodontia rufa | reverse complement strand
ACTCCTGGGGATAATTGCAATATCCAGAATATATACACAATTTATACACATTTTATATTATTTTGTTAAAATCTTGTAAGGTTGTTCAAAAAAATAATAATAAATAAAAAAAATTAAAAAAAAAAAGAAATAAAATCAGCTGCAGACTGAAAAAAAAAAATAGCCTCGGGCCACAGTGCTCAGAAAACTTTTTCAAATATGCCCTTTGCTTTTAGAAGCAAACTTAACAATGCCTTTGTCCGCCGTAGTAGTGAAACGTCGTTTCCGAGGGAAGCAGATCTTTATTTAGAATACCTGGAAGAATTCTCGTGACAGGGGCCCAGGTTCTCTGTGGCGTTTTGCTGGAATGGTGTCACACTTTCTGGGGTGCAGATGCACTCATTAAACATGGGCTGAGCGTGTTGGAGAGCAGGCACTATGCTATTTTCTGGGTTTATTTAGATGAAAAAGGCAAGACTCAACCTTGGAGTGGCTTACACTGTACCCGGAGGCAGTTTTGTCCCCCAGGGAATGGTTGGCAAACATCTCGAGAGTTTTGGGTTGTCATAACTTGGAGTGGGTTACTGAAATCTGGTGGGCAGAGACCAGGGATGCTCCGAAGCCTCTTCTAGGACAGCACCAATGAAGAATTAACTGACCCAAGATGTCAACACTGCTGGGACTGAGAAACCCCTTGCTCGGTGGAAAAATAAACGTGAAAAAACAGTACAATTGTAGAATTGTGTACGAGGTGGAGATGCATGTTAAAGGCAGCACTTACAAATTCTCTCCAAAGGAATCTGTGAAAGATATGAAAGCGAGAGAGTGAGTTTTGAAAGATGTTTGTGAGTTTCATCAGAAATTGGGGTGAGGGCGAACTCCTGATGGCACTATGTAAGCAAGAGAAAATAAGACAGCAGAATCATGTTTGAAAAGCAGAAAGACCTCAGTTTGCAAAATGTAAATGGGAGGAAGAACTGGGGGATGGTTCCGGAGGGGTAAGCAAGACCAGCTTCTGAACAGCTCTGGGAGCTGGTCCAAAGCCTTTGAACTTGATTCTGCAGCTGATGGGCAACAATTGAAGAACTAAAGCAAAACATACTACCAAAATATTAGGAAAGTAATTTATCTAGGAAAAAGAGCTTTTCTCTACACTTAACACTTCATGCATGTAGGAAAGTGATGAAAGTGTGGCCATTTTTTCCATGCCAAGAAATTCTCCAGTTCTCTGGATAGCAATTGGGTATCCTAAAAGTTAGCTCAGTTTTGACACCATAGCCTGAGCCCCTGGACCCCTCCACTTCAGATGCCAACAGCAGACACCATGTCCCCAGGCTACCCTCGACTTCTGTTCAATTTGTCTACTAATCAATGTTCCCATTCAGATAGGTAGGATGAAAGTTTTGTGGTTAGGTAGAAGGAGACAATGAAAGAAGGAAGCAGGAGCTGTAACTTTAAATCTAAAACTTCCAGAAACACCCTCACCTTTGCTCCCCAGGCCTATTTGTCTTCAAGGCCTAAATTAAAAAACAAACAAACAATAAATCTTACATTACTGTAAGTCCAGTTAATTAGTGCCTAGAGAGAGAGGTTGCTAAAAACCTACAATGTGGGTATAATCCAAGTGCTATCTATTAGCTAGATAAAATCATCGCTGAGAAGAACCAGACCATTATGACCTACTGTGTGCTCTACAATCAAAAGAACTGAACACCGAGCTCATTAAGCTGATAACACACCATACACCTCTCTTGTTCCCCATTTACAAGGTGGACTTAAAAAGAAGCCTGAGACCCCAAAGTTGCATCTCCATCCCAAATGCCTGCACTCTCTCTCCCTTCATTGTAGATCCTGCTCTGTTTGCTTTCTAGAATAAATCTCTTTGCCTTCCTGAGTAAAGCTCTGATCATGCTTCTTTTGTTGCACCCTGAAATTCCTTTCCGTGGCACAAGTCAGGAATCTGCTAGAGCTGAGTTGAGGTTCCCTTCTCCCTCCTGGGGGACTTCCTTGAACTCACACCCAGTGACTACTACTGTTAGGTAGTAGTAATGAGCAGTGGAATTTGAATCAATAACGTAGCAGGGTTATGGGGTTGAGTTGCCTTTAATGAACAATCAAGTAACGTGTAGAAAACAACAGGTGTTCTAACACTGAGAACGAGCAGGTGGAAACAACGGTAGCCGCTTAAGAAACAGAAGAAGGAAAGATCAGTGAGGCTAACTCCTGACAGGGTCTTCTGAGGTCATTGTAAAGTCAGGTTTATGGTCAATGTATCTCAGAAAGAAAATTTCAGTAGTAGCGCAGGCACGCTAAGATAAAGTTTGCGTGGTGCGTGGTCACTGACCCTAGCACCGGCATGAACATAGGATTGACTTGTAGATGAAGCCCCCTTGAATGGACGGTTCCAAATTCTCGCACCTGACACAAAGGAGGATTAAACATCTGATTGGTAAAGACTGCAGAAGGTGGATCCCACTTCTCCTGGCAAACATCAAACAGCAATAAGTTTGGAAGTAGCGTTGTTCTCTGTATTGTTCTCTGCTTAGAGGTGACCCACTTTCTTTTGATAGTGTCCTTTGCTTGAGCCTTGCTTTACTTTCACTTATAATAAAATTCTCTTGCATGGCTCTTTGGGTCGGACTTTGAGTTTTCTTTCATTGGGACACAAGCACCAAGGTTTGGAGCTTTGGCTCCCCACAGTTCTGTTACAACATCATGACCTTCTTGTTTGATAATTTCCTACAAATGCTCATAGAACCCAGGAAAACAACTTGCATACAGGTTGCAAGTTTATTATGAAGGATATATTGAAGGATGCAGATGAATGTCCAGACGAAGAAATACACAGTGCGAGTTCTGGAGCTGGTTTCCTTGTGGAGTTTTGGAGGTGGCCCACCCACCCTCCAGCACTTGAATGTGTTTCCATTCATCATTCTGGAAGCTCTCTGAACACTGGCCTTTTGGAGTTTTTTTTGTTTGTTTTTTTGTTTTTTGAGAGAGAGAGAGAGAGAGAGTGAGAGAGAGAAGCAATTTTATTTAGTTTTTCATGCTTGGAGACTTTGTTGTATTTGTGGTGCTGGGGTTTGAACCCGTGTACGCGCACATGCCAGGCAAGGGCAGTAACCGCTGAGCCACTGCTCCAGCCCCCTTTCGGTATTTTTTATAGAAGCTTCATTACATTGGCAGGATTGATTACATCATTGGCCATTGGTGATCAACTCCATCTCTGCCAGGCTCTGCTCCCTGGAGGTGGAGGGTGAGGGTGTGGCTTCCTGGCACCCAGCCCTCCTCCTCAGGGTATTTGGTAGCACAATCCCCACCCCAAACCAGCCATCTCTTTAGCATATAAAGAAACACTTAGCACTTGGTTTTAAGAACTGTGACAGGAAATGGGGGCAGAGACAAAATATGTCCCTTATTATTTTGCAGATAAATAACACTTATATTCTGAAGTAATTTAAATGGATGAGAGAGATCTTACTATGTAGGCATGCGCATTCTACCAGCTCCCTCTCACCTGCGCTATGCACAAGTGCATGTTTGATGACGTAACCCCTCAGTCATCTACACTGTTGTCTTCCTCCCTTATGGAGGAGAGGTGGTCTGGTGATCAAGGCAGAAGTCTGCTCTAGGTAGGAAAAGTGAAACCAGGAGGAGACTAAGGTGTTACCAAATCTTTCCCACCTGATACTGTTCTCAAATAACCAAAGCGTTCTGGGGGTAGTGGCCAATGAATGGAGGGAGAGCCCACGCTGTAAAGGCACCTTCTCCTTGAGCAGGTGTGGGGTCTGGGTTTTGACTAGGAGTGAGTAATGAGGGGGTGTGGCACTTATACTGTCATCAGAGCCTTTCACGGGAAGGAGAGATTTCTAGGGATAGGGGTTCCACCTCTTCTCTTCCCTTTCTTGGGTATGGTTGGATCTGTTGTGGCACTGTTAAGTGTAAAATCAGAAAAAAGGATAATGATACTGGTGTAAATTCAGGCAGAGATGTTTATTGGACTTGTTGCTCTCGGGCCAATTTCACCTGCGCCGCCATGATGAGGGCGGGCATTGGAAGCGGCAGGTGGCCAGAATGGCAGGCAGGGAAAATGGCGTTGAACCTTCGACAGGCAGCTGGTTTTGCTGGCTACCTGGGAGTTCAAGATGGGGTTGGTCCTTCAGAGACTGGCTGGTGGGCCCATCAATCCTTTGGAGCTTGTCCGCCAGTATCCCAATTGGCTGTTCTTTTCGTGGGCAAGTTGCCCTTTGCCCTAACCCTTAGCCAGCAGGCATGGCCTCAGTGTCTTGGCTGAAGGCACGCCCCCAGCCAGGGTCCAAGATGTTATGAAGTGTGGCCTACCTGAAGCCACGCCCCCAGCCGGCCTAACATCAAGTGCTTTCTTTCCCTTCTCCTTGTCGTTGTAAGGAGATTAAAGTGAGTCCAACGTCATCTATCATGCCAACGTGTTGTCTGGATGAGTCGGTCTGGACTACCCCTCCCTCATGGTTGGGATATGTGATCATGAGATGTTATCAGCCTCCAGACTAACTTCTGCAAGGCTAACAGGCAATCAGTTATTTCAGGGTTAGTCCGGTGACAACCACCTGGGAGAATATAAAGACTTAGAGAGCTAAGAGATCTCTGTGGGCAGCCCCTGTCCAAAAGAAAGACAAATTTGACAGAAAAAAAAGTTCATGAGAAAATGAAGGATAGGAATTTTAAAAACCTGGTATAGAGAAGATCCAGGTGAGACAGGATGCCTGAGATTCCTAAATATGAGTGAATGAAGGAGATGGTGGTTGATGGCCACTGGGCCATCTGTTGCTTAAGCCACCCAGTTGGTGGTATTTTGTTATGGCAGCTGTAGCAAACTAATGCATTCCAGTGAGAGCAAAGATTCATTGGCATGGGGAGTTTGAGGGTTTATTCACCTGGCCACTGAGATGCCTGAGATGATGGAAAGACTTCAGACAATGATGAAGCATTTGAAGTAGGTGTCAAATTGTCCATGGAGATGATGGGCTGGTCAGAAGATTCAGTGACGACAGACAGTGGAAGACATCCACTGTCTTCACCTCCAGAGCAAGAGGGAGTTTTACAACATATTGGTGGAGCGACTCCCTGGAATTACCAATGGAGAGATGCCAATTCAGAACTTGATGAATTGTACTCCAGAGCCACATGGAATCCACTATCCTGAAGACAGTGGCAGAAGCAGAGAGAGTTTGTTTGGTGAAGAAATGAAATATGTTGGGAAATTTCTTAAACATGAAGCTGGGATTACAAAGGTCACAGCTAAATGTTTTGCTTATTTTTTTTAAATCCAAGAGAGAGCCATAGATGAGGTGTATTAGTTTGCTATGGCTGTAGTAACACAAAGCTACAAATTGGGTCTTACTGTCTCAGAGCAGTGGAAGTCTTACTGTCTCAGAATTTTGGAGGTGGATCAGGGAATCTGTTCCCAGTCCCTCTCCTGGCTTCCGATGGCTTGCTGGCAATCTTTGGCATTCCTTGGCTCATCAGTGCAGCATGCTGATATGTGGATATGATACATATTGAATTATAGTACAATATCTTCTTAACCAATTACATTAGCAACAATCCCATTTCCAAATAAGGGCATACCTGGAAGTATTGAGGGTTAGGACTTCAACATATCTTTTCTGGAGGGACCCAATTCAACCCATAATATGGGGTAAGAGGAACATGGCCATATTGTAAAAGACCAAGAAAGAGGATAGCAGACTCAAGAGGCACTCTTATGACAGAGACCATATGGAAGAGTTGGCTGTGACTTTCCTAAATCTCTAGTGGCAAAGTCAAGTATAGTCAAAATGAACTGATGCCTATGGCATACTGGCTTGTTACTGCCCAACAGTAGGGGAGCATCATAGATTATAGTGGGGATGATGCTTTCTCTTGGGGGTCATGCATCTTGGGTCTTGAGTCATTGTGCAGTGACACTGCCCGGGCCTCAGAACATGGGGGAGGAGGTTTGCCATGGACTCTGGGTGCTGCTGATTGGGAAAATCTCAGCACCTGTCATGATGCACACTGTTATAAATGCTTTCAGAAGGCCTTCCTAAGTCAAAGCACATGATAATAGGATCCCAACCTTCCTATTTATTTGTATCTTTCTAGGACTCTAAAGTCTGAGATGAAGGAAGGACTCAATAAGCACAAGAAGACCTGTTTCCTGGTGGTAATAACATGGTCTCACTTCGGTTAACTGTGAATTAGTAGGAAAATCTTGGACTGGAAAGATTGAATATTGTGAGAACAGCAAGAGGTGTTTGGGACTGTGGGAGACCTTTCTGAAGGAGCCAGTATGCCTGCAATTTAGACTTCAGAAGATCTCTACAGCTTATCGCCTTTCCTTACAGGGTCAACTTCTGCAAGCATGTTCTACCTGGGTGAAGAAATTGCAAGATTTTGTGTTTTGGGGGGTTTGTTTTGTATCCTTTGTCACAATTATAAATTTTATAATTCAGTTGTGTCCAATTGCACAAGAAAATTGCCTTTGCATCATTATCTGAATGGGGGAATTCAAATGCCTGTGATAATGGATCATAGTAGGTAAGTAATGTGATGAATATTATAACATTAATCCCAAAGTCATAAAGCATTTAGTTGAGTTTATCCAGACTGTATGAGAAATGAAAAAGAAAAAAAATGTTCTTGGATGATATAATATATTCCAGAATTTAAAATGTCAAATTTTTCTCAAGGATCAGGATTATGTATCAATTAGGACATTTTTAGCTATGTGTAAGTAGCAGATCCAATGAAGGTGACTTAACTAATTTATTGGCTCACATGATCAGGGCTGTGTCTGAGTGATGGATACAGACTGTAACGTGGGACTGGGTTCTCTGTCTTTCTGCACCACCTTCCAGCACATGGCAAGAAATCCCTTTATGGTCACAAGATGACTATAGCAATTCTAAGAGTAACATGTGTTCATTTATTCAATAATTATTTATGAAGTGAGTATTATGAGCTAAGGTTCTGGGTACTGAAAATTTAATGGTACTAAGTGGATCCAGTTTACTACATTGATTATCAGTACCCAAACAGTCTCCTGCTGTATTATTAGAAAAAGACAAATTCTCTAACTTCATAAGGAAGCGTTCTAATGGGTACAGAAACCATAAAACAAGAGAAGGAGCCTCATATATAATATTTCAAGTAGTATTTTGAAAGTTCTATGAAGAGCAATATTACTGGCAAGATACTAGAGATGGATGAAGGAAGGAGCTGCTGTTGTTATGAGTGGTAGTTGGTGAAGCCTTCCTTGGCCTATGCATTAGTCAGCTTTTTGTTACTGTAACAAATATCTGAAATAATCGAGCTATAAGGAGGACAGGTTTATTTTGGGTCATGGTTTTGGAGGATTCAGTCCATGGTTGCTTGGCTCTGTTGCTTTTAGGCCTGTGGTGCACAGTAGTACATCATGGCAAGAGCACACAGTAAGGTGCTCGGGGTGTGCTTTCATCCCATGGCAGTTGGGAAGAAGAGTGAGAGGAAGTGACTGGCCTCCCACATCCCCTCCAAGGACTTGCTCCCAATGACCTAAAACCTCCCACTAGGCCCCACCTCCTGAAGACTACACCACCTTCCAAGAGCTGTGCTGAGGACCAAGCCTTCCACCTAGGTAACTTTGGGGGACTTCAGATCCAAGCTGTAGCAGCCTGGAAGACCAAAACAAGGGAAGTGAGTATGCCATGGAGGCTCCTGGGGACAGGACTTCCAGACCAAATGCAAAGCTCCTGGGGTAGGGGCATGTTTGAGAGCTAGCAAGGTCAGTGTGACTGGAAAGAAATGAGCAGGAAGAAGATTGGCAAGAAATGAGATCACGGGGGTGGCTATTGTTTGATCCAAAGGATCTTCTAGGTCATGATCAGAGTTTTCTTATCAGCAAGGAAGCTTCGAGAAAGTTTTGAGGTGGTGAGTATCATGATTTATGTATGTAGAGGACACACTGTGCTTTATGGAGCATTGACAATAAGGGGGTAGGAGTGGAAATACAGAGTGAGCATTGTCAGCTGTTGAAGCAGCCCGAGTAGAAGGGACAGGGTTACAGTAGTGGAGGGACTGAATGTGATCAGATTCGGGATCTATTGATATCCTCGCATGTCAATATCTTGAGGCAAGACCAAAATGAATATCCCTCTAGTGTGTTATTTTAAGATTGAGGAAATTTTTTCAAGAATCTTCCCAATTTGCCTCTTCTTGGTTCATTTGTATGAGAGGTTCTTGGTTCTCATTTGTATAAGAGGAGTCTTATACTGAGATCTAAACCTTTTCCTTGTAAGTGAAATGAAACTGCAGTGTGTGGCTTGGACCTATAAACGTGTACTCCATGATATAGAGGGGCCAAGATTTTCCTGAAGGACTTGATCACTTGGGGGAAGGAGAATGAATTTGGGGATTTGTGAGACCCAGGGCAAAATATAAATGTGGGGACTCTTGTTCAAAAAATTGAGAATTTCAAGATGAAACCAACAGGGCATTTAATCAAACGCAGGGCCTGTTTTAGTCAGTTTCGGTTCACTGTGACAAGATCTGACAAGAACAACTTAGAGGAGGAACATTTTATTTTGGCTCATGGTTTCAGAGGTTCAGTCCATGGTCAGCCAGCTCATTGCTCTGAACCCAAGATAAGGCAGAACATGTGGTAGAAGGATATGGCAGAAGAAAGTCACTCAGTTCATGAGAGCCAAGAAGCAGGGAGCAGGAAAATCCAGACCCAGACCCAAAGGCACACCTCCCGTGAGCTGGTTTCTCCAGTCACACCCTATATGTTACCACCCAATCTATTCAAATGATCCAATCCATTAAGTTATGTCTCTTTGATTTTAATCATTTCACCTCTGAACAATCTCTCATTGTCTCACACACGAGCTTTTTGGAAAACCATGTATCTCATAGTGCCCTTCTAAGAAAAAGATCCAATGGGGTTTCCAAAATAGGTGGTCCTATCTGTTAGCAGAATGGCTACTGGGTGATAACAAAATGTTTTTTTCTAAAACTGTTTTCTGGTTCTAATTTACATAATCCTGGAGGCAACATCAAGCTTTTCAGGTCATCGAGGATTTTGGTTAATATATTTTGAGCTAGAAAGAGAATTTAATGCTAACTTGACTTATTACAAGTACTTTCTTCTAATTTTTATTCTTCTTTCACATTTGCATTGTTATTTATAAGATCATGATGAAGGGATCATGATCTCTCTATTTCTACTCTTTCTATTCCACTTGTGACAATTCCAACCCTTCCAATTCCTGGCTCACTCTTGCCTCTTTCCTTACCTCTGATATTGTAATGGTTTCTCCTTCCGTTTTCCTTTAGGACTTTGGCCATGCCATGACTCTGGTTTTGGGGATCTTGAAAGATCTTCAGAGAAAACACCTTAGTCCTGGCATTGTGATCAGTGTTCCTATAGGGTTTCACTTACAGCACACAACACATCTTCTTTTCAATAAATTTTTCTTTGCTACCCCATTAATATGGTGCCATTGCTGTACATACCACCTTCCTCCCTCTACAGAATTCTTGACAATTATCTCCAAATTTATTACTTAATCATTGTACATTTTGACTATGTTGTCATTGCTTGTAGTATTTAATCGTTGATGTAGAGAAGGAGAGGAGAGAAAAAAAATCTCAAAATTGTTAATAATAATTAACCACTTTATAATAATTCATTGCTTTTTAAAATTTTTTATTAAGGAGTTGAGTTTTTGTACAATCATAAATGCATACATAATAACAATATGGTATGCCCCTGATCCTAATCCAGAATAACCCCCACATCACTCACACCCTATTCTCTTGACTCTTGTATATTTCCTCCTATAACAGATATAAATGTCTCTCTCTATATATATATGATTGCATTTTGCAGAATTAAATGATTGTATATGTATTATATGGCTTCTTGGGGGATTAAAGAGTAAGCCACATTATTGATCTCCCCCTACATTCCTTCCTATAGTCCTTCCCTCTCTACTCCCTCCCTTTTCTCTCCCTCCACACATATCTATGGTTCTCCTAGATTATGTATTGCTTAGACTTTGGTGAGTCTAGTACATGAGCTTGACCTTTCACCCAAGCCTGGGTTTTACTCTAACTTCCACAAAAAAAGGAAAACACTTGACCCTTAAGTCTCTGGGTTTGGCTAATTTTGCTCAGCATAATTTTTTCCATTACCATCCATTTCATTTATCCATTTACCTTCAAATGCTTTAATATCAACATTTCTAACAGTGGAGTAGTATATATGTGTGTATATATATATATATATATATTATAGGAAGAGTTTATATATATATAATAGGAAGAATTATATATATCTTACAGGAAGATTTTATCTATATCTCTATCTCAATAGATATAGATATAGATATAGATATATATAATATCTCACAGCTTTTGGATCCATTCATCCAGTAATGGGTTGATTCCATAATTTAGCTATTGTAAATTGAGCTACTATGAACATTGATTTTGCTGTGTCACTGTAATATACTGATATACTGATTCTAGCTCTTTTGGGAAAATACCCAGAAGAGGAATCACTGGGTTGTTTTGAGAGAAGAAATAAAACAAAACAAAAGTATACTTTAGACAAAATTTGGGATTTGGGATAAAAAATTTCTTGTCTTCTAAAACATAATGGCTTTTTAAAATTTGTTCAAGCAGAAAAAAATAAAATACCCTTTATATGTATTAGTCAAAATAATATTATTGTCTGAAAAAAAGGATCTTTAACTTTTCTTTTACCTTTGGTTAGGTTCCAGGTAATAGATGTAGGTTCCTAGGACTTTGTCCTTCTAGTACGCACACAAGCCCAGCAGCTTCTAAGATAGAGAAACTCAAGTCAGTGAGGTAGAATTCAGTTTTCCATATGATAATTATTGTCACTGATGATTGAAAATTATCTAAATATATTTTTTTAAAGAGAGAGGGACAGTGAGGGGGTGGAAGAGAAAATAAATTTTATTTAGTTTTTCATTGCTCTGACACTTCATTGTGTACGTGGTGTTGGGGTTTGAACTCTCATCCTCGTGCATGCCAGGCAAGTTCTATAACCACTGAGCCACCACTCCAGCCCCTATCTAAATATATTAAAAGGCATTTTTCAAATTATTTCCTTCTACTGAATTATTAGTATAGGTTATCACAAAAAGATTTATGTAATCATGATTATGATTTTTTATTTTAAAATTTTTGATGAAGATTTTTTCTTCATAAAACCGATTATGCCATCCCATCCGCTTTTGCTTGCGTAAGTTATTTCCTCAATGCTGAGCATAACCCTCTGATCCCAGCTGTCACTTATGACAAATTAGGGCTTCCAGGCCCACAAATGCAGATCCCTCAGGTCACCTGTCCCAGAAATGGAAAATGTGATTTCTCCCAAGGGTTGGATATACAGACCATTATATCATCTCACACTCTGAAAAAGTCTCCCCCTCCAGACTTGTGGGGCATCCTTTGATTGTACAGCATCTTTATCTCTGACCTCTAAGCAGGGTCACTGTTGTAACAGCCGAGAGAAAGCTTTCAGGAATGAATGAGTGCTTAGAGAAATCAGGTAGCATACTCTGCCCAGCACAGTGATCATTTCTGACAACGCTGATAGAGGGACTTCTTCTGCAGCCCATTGATTTCAGTGTCAGGCAGATGAAAAGTAGCATATTGATGAGCCTTTGTCATTACTTTGCCAAAGGTGTCTTGTCAGATAAAAGACCAGTCGAGGAAGCCAACTTAAGACAGGGGATCACATCAATTTTCTTGGTGCTGAGGGAAAGAGAAGGAACAGTGATATTTAAACTAATCGATGCCTATAAAGATACTCTTAAACTCTTACGATAAATTGTTTTGATTTGCAAAAAGAGAAGACCGATCTACAAAAAGGAGAAAAGAAAATAGGCCACAAAAGTTAAAGTGAAAGATGTCCACTTAGTGATAGTGAATTTGCAGCTGAGACCCTGTTTTAAATGTTTCCCTATATTAAAGGCTTTCCTGTGTGGCATGATAGTGCACAGTGTCTTGTGCAATCTTTTTAAAACTTTCCAGGACTGGCTCCTGGAAATCTCAGCTGAGAGCAATGACCTCTGTATTTTCTACACCAGAAATTCAGAAGCAACGTCATGCTAAGGTGCCAGTTGCCTCTCCTAAAGGGCTAAGTGACAGGTGCCATTGAATCAAATCAAAGATAATAAAATCTTTCAGTCTTCCCAGTGTTTCTGACCTCTCATCTTCTGTTAGTGTAAAGAAGACTTGAAAGAGGTCAGGAGATAAGTTTTAGAGGCTCTGTCTTCCTCTTACTTCCCTAAAGCAGAGACACATAGGAAATTAGTGATTTCTTTCCTGAAAGCTAAGAGGTGTGGGAGATGAAAGGCTTCCTTCTAACATTTGAGGTTATCAGCAAAAAGTAGAGACTTTTTCCACTTGATGTCTTCTGGGCAGTAGGGTTTTCAGGTTTGTTCTGTTGTTCTAGGGGCAGGACCACTGAGGACAAAACACATGGACAAAACACAAATTAGTCCATTTGACCACTTTCTGGTTCCTGAGAATACAGCTGGGTCTGGTGTGGTGGTTGTTAGCTTGCTAGGGTCTACTACAGGCTGTGGTGGAGGGTATTATGGTGGCCTGGTAAAAGTCAGCTTTTGAAGATGCTTTCATATTTCTAAAGGAAATGCCTTAGGGTTGTGTCCAGTGCCAGCAGGGTCTTGGGATTCCTTCTTACCAATTTATCCTTTAGTGACTGTTTTAGTCAGTGTTCCATCATTGTTACAAAATACCCAACATAAACAACTTATAAGGAAGAAAGGTTTGTTTTGGCTCAGAGTTCTCAAGGTTTCCATTCTTGATCAGTTGGCCAGTTGCTTTAGGGCCTGTGGGTAGGCCACACATCATGGTTGCACAGGGTGGAGGAAGCTTCTCACCTCGTGGCAACCAGGAGGAATTCAAAGACAGACAGAAGGGGACTGGGATACTAATATTGCCTTCAAGGACATGCACCCAAAGACCTAACTTCCTCCCAGTAGGCCACGCCTCTCAAAGGTTCTACCACCGCCCAATGGCATCATGTTGAGGAGAATGCCATAGTACAGGGGCCCTTGAGTGACATTCCAGATCCAAAGGATCAGCACAGACCACAACAGTATGGCTGCTCACGGAAGGCAAAATCTGCTCAGGCTAACAAAGAAGACAAGCTATCTGCCGCACAGAGGTGTGGCAGGAGATGGGTCAACTCCCCTTCTCCCACAGCAGACCAGAGGAAAAGTTCAAGGCAGGTGGAGCAGGAAGGTGGGCAAGAAGAGTTTCCCCCAGACCAAGCCTGGGGCACAGGCCTAGTAGCTTTCATGGGTCTAAAGAAGGGGGAAAGCCTTGCTTCAAACAGGAGGTGATATGGATCGAGCGAAAGAACCTGAAGACAGAAAAACAATGGAATCAGATTCCCCTGTTAGTGGGAAGGGAGTTGGCAGGATAGCTAATAGAAAGTATTAGAAAAATGAAAATTATATTCTTTTTAATAGCTAAGGAGGATGCCATTGCATATATATATGTATATATATATGTGTGTGTGTATATATATATATATATATATATATATATATATATATATATATATATCTCACAGTTTTTGTATCCATTCATCCAGTGAAGAGCATCAGGAATGATTCCATAATTTAACTATTGCAAATTGTGCTGTTATAAACATTGATATAGCTGTATCACTGCACTATGCTGATTTTATATCTTCTGAGAAAAGATCCAGGAGTAGAATACCTGGATCTTATGGTGGTTCCATCCTTAGTTTTTTGAGACATCTCCAAACTACTCAGCTATTAAAAATAATGGAATCATGGCTTTTACCATGATTGACTAAATGGATGGAAATGGAAAAAATAAAGCTGAGTGAAAGAAGCCAAATTCAGAGACTCAAAGGTTGAATATTTTCTCTCATGTGTGGAATCTAGAGTAAAACTAAGGATAGGGTGAAAGATAGTCAAGTTTATATAATAGACTCACCAAACTTGGAATAATGCATCATCTAGGGCTAGTCTAGTTATGGGGAGGTGTGGTGGGGGCAGGGTGAGGAAGGAAAAGCAGGGCTGTAATACTGTATGGTGTATTTTACTCTCCTGAGAAGCTAAATAGTACTCATACAGAGATTTAAATTTAGAAAATTAAAAAATTATTATATATGTATATATACATTAATATCTGTAATGGGGGGAATGCAGTGGATGTATGAGACCCAGGAGTGGATGAGTGGGGAATCCTGGGTAAGAGTTGGGTTCATGTTACATTATCACTACATGAGAATGTATGAATGTGTAACAATGCATCCCTTCACTATGTAAGACTATGTTGTACCAATAAAAAAAGGAAAAATGAAAATTTCTGCACTTTGAACTCAGCGACTTGAGATTTTCCAAACAAACCAGGACATCACTTTCTCTAGTGATTTTTAAATACAATTACAGTTTTGTTTTTTTTTTATTTTGAATAGAACAATGGGAAGATTCATTATCCATCCCTAACCAAGAAGGGATCCTAAAAACACTCTAGCAGCCATGTGAGCTCATTCCTTTGGTGGGAGGAGAGGAACACAGCGCCACCGCTCAGGCCAGTTTGCCTCTGCTGATCTTGCATCTGGCTGAAGCCACAAGCGAGATCCCAAGTCAAATCTACCAATGCTGGCCTGCCTGGTCTACCACTGAACTGTGAACCGAATAACTTATTTTTGTTTGACAATATATTTTATTATTGTTTGTTCTGCAGCTAAAGCTCTCTGATACAACAATGGGATATGCTGTTTGAAAAATCGTAAAGAACATAAGAGATAAGATTATCTCATGATCCCATCAGCCAACAACTCAGCATTTTAGAATTAGGCTACTTCTTACCTTTGTCCTGAGCCTCCAAACATCAGGGTATGTTATTCTTAAAACTGATGATGATGCCAATAGTCTCAGGACCCCACTTTGTCTTTCTAGGCTGTGCCTGTAGGCTTCGCTTTCAAGACACTGGTGTCATTGAGCAATGGCTTGTGTTGGTCACTTTCCACCCCAGTGCTTCAGCTTCATGAGGAGTCAGTAGAATTTCACAGCCTAGCCATGTCCTTGGTCATCTCAGAGGTCCAATTTGCTCAAAGGTGGCAGCAGCAGAACACACTAGTTAACTTTGATAGTATTTTTTATTTATTTATTTATTTATTTATTTATTTATTTTAAAGAGAGAAGGACAGTGAGAGAGAGACAGAGAGAATCAATTTTTATTGAGTTTTTCACATGGCTTTCATTGCTCTGACACTTAGTTGTGTACGTGAGTGCTGGGGTTTGAACTTGTGTACTTGTGCATGCCAAGCAAGTGCTGTAACTGCTGAGCCACCTCTCCAGCCCCCCTTGATAGCATTTTAGGAAGTAGGATTTAGAAATTAACCTATCCCGTGAAAATTCTTGTCTTCTACTGTGATTCTTTTTACCTATATTGTTGTATGAGGAAAAGCATACCTCTCCCCCCATATTTATCTTTTACATAAAATTCTATTTTAAAATATTTTAAGGAAGAGTCAATTTATCTATCCACCATGATATGCATTTAGTTTAAAAAATTATCTTCTATAGTTGGTCATAATTAAATGGCAGTTTTAATCAAATCAGACCTAAGTAAGAGACCTGCTTAGCAAGATCTAGGAAATAGCAACAGAACGAGGAGTCTCCAGATTTAAGATTTGTTCTTGACTCCACTACTAATGAGCAATGATATGTTAGAAGAAGGATCACTTTTCTTGTTGTGCCTCATTTCCCCACCTTTAAAGTGAGAAAAGCATGCCTTAATCAACTCAGAGTGTGGTAAATAGGACACCATGGACAGAAGAAATCTTCCTTCAGATGGGACAGAGTGGAAGCTCACCAGCTTGAGAGGCAGGCGGTGTCCCTGGTGTCTTGTGGATCCAGAGGAACTGGGTGTACTCACTTGGAGAAAATCAGTCATTGTCACACACCAGCCTGTAGATTGTATGACCCTTCTATTTTTCTCTTCTGCTGCTTCATTAAAAAAAAAAAAGCACTACAGCAGACTGCTATATATAGAAATAGCATTCATAGATGGACCTACATGCAATCTTGAATTAAAAGGTGCTGGTTTCCGCAAACAAACACAAGCATTCAACAGCAGAGGGAAGCCGATGACTACAACAAACAAGTTTGTTGTAGAAGTATTATTAATATTCTTCCTGGGGCAAGATAGTATTCTTGTCAAGGCATTCGCTACACAAAATTTTCTGTTGAGAAATTAGAAATATGGAGAACACAAATATCACTTATGAAAATTAATCAATCCTCAAAGTATGAACCATTGTGCTGACCGATGTACATCAAAGTTCATAAAGAAAATTACTTTGAACTCCAGATTCTAAACATGGCCAAATCTCAGCAATACATAATAAAAAGAGCTCCTTGAACAAGAAGAATGTATTTCAGCAAAATAAAAAAAATGAATAAATGAGAATGATACATGTGACACAAGGAACAGTGATAGCACAAGAAATAAGCAAAACATGTGGTTGTTTGTTGGTTGATAAAATAACAGATAAATCTCGCTATGGGTGCTGGAGTAGGTAGGGTGGGTTGGGCAGAGGAAGATTCGGGTATAGAGAATTCTCAACGTGCCAAGATTTTAAGTATTTATGGAAAAATATTTTAAATGTGTACCAAACAAGAGAGTAAAAAGTTGACAATTTGAAATGAAACACATAACTTTCAAACTAAGAGAAAAATTAAATAAATAATGAATAATTAAAAAAACAATAACAAACGTAAAAAGGTAAAATAAAGGACAGGAAATCAAAAACAGAAAATATCAGTAAGAATGCCCAAAATATCAGTAATCTTAAAATGTCATGATTTCACAAAAAGCCAAAATCTCTCAGACAGCTACTTGCCATGTGAAAAAATGGTCAATCAGAAGATAAGAGGGCATACCAGGCAAATATTAACAAAATGAAAACAAACACTATACTGTTGTAAGCAGAATTCAAGGTTAAAAAATTCTAAAGTCAATAATGCATAATAACAATGAACTTCATCAGACAATCTCCAAAGATAAAAAGACAGTTACAGACTTTTAGACACATTGCTTTAAAATATATAAAGCAAAAATTTAAGGAACTATAACAGATTCTGTAATCATAATCGGGCGCTAATATAATTCTCTCAGAATCCAAAGATCAAAATAGACCTGAAATGTCAAGGCTGTAGAAGAATTGAATCACACAATAAATAGGGTTGGTCCAACAGATATAGATAGAATTTTGTGCTTCAGAGCATAATACACATTATTATCACGTGCACACAGAACAGCCATAAAGCTTAAACAAGTGCTAGACCACAACGTACTTTCAAGATTTCCCAAAGGCCATTTTCTTTCCCCACCCACTTCAATACCTGCATTAATACATTCTTTTTTTTTTTTTTTTTTTTGTAGAGAGGTCTTTTACCACTGAGCCACACCCCCCTCTAACCCTTTTTAAAATTTTTATTTTGAGACAGTGTCTCACTAAGTTGCTTAGGGGCTTAGGGTCTCTAAGTTGCTGAGGCTGACTTCTAACTTGTGTTCCTCCTGATTCAGCTTCCCATGACATTGCGATTACAGTGTGTGCCACTGTGCTTGGCCTTACATTCTTTTTAGTGAATTAAATAAAATAAAGGACAGAGACAGACATAGAGAGGGAGAGACAGAGATAAAGTGAGAGAGGGAGAAACTTTTCCAAGTAACTGTTATCTGACAAAAAATATCAAACTAAATTCCAACTTAGTTTTTAATTTCATTGGAAAGAAATGATAAGGCATATATCAAGTAATTTTTATTTGACAAAAAATATCAAACTAAATTCCAATTTACTTTTTAATTTCATTGGAAAGAAATGATAAAGCATATATCAAAACATGTGAGAGCTAGCCAAAGTAGTACTCAGTAGCAAATTTATAGCCTTAAAATACTTTTGAGAGATCAAAAAATTAAATACTCAACTCTATAAATCAAAAAAGGAAAATTAAACGCTACTTTTCAAAGAAGGGATTATTAAAGATAAAAGAGATTATTAAAGATTGAAAAAGGCAATGAAATAAAATAAGAGTTCAGCTGAAAACAAAAGTTTGCTCTTTATAAAATCAGTTTCCCCTACATGCACATAAACAGAAGGTCTAACCTTTAGTGATTGCAATTTTAGGAAAGATAAACAAGAGCTATACAAATATACGTATATTAGAAATGTCAGACAAGTATAAAAGAAGCTGGAGGTAGTGACCTGAACAATAAATATCGATGTCTATCAAATCTTCCTCGGAACCCCTCTGAAATGGCTGAAAAGAAAAAGGAAGTCTATATGAAAACCAGGTAAAGAGAACAGGATTGAAGTCATTACAGAGGGTCACTATCTTCATTTAAGAGACAGAGCAGATGGAAGAGTAGTGGTTGCTGTAGTAAGGCAGAGAAAGTGAAAGCTTAGGGCACACAGAGGCTGGATGTGTGTGGACGACAAGGGAATCTGTGGCTCTCAAATTCTAGCATGTGAATGGAATTGCTGGGTGAGATTGCTGAAGCACAGATTGTCAGATTCCAGCTCTGAAGTTCCTGATTCGTTGGGCTGCGATGGACCTGGGAATCAGCATTCCTGATTCTCAGATGATGCTGGGGTGCTTGGGTGGGGGTAGAATTCTTAGAGCCCCTGCTCTGGATAATCTTGCACAGGCTGAGGACAAGGACCAGATGTGAGACAGACAACAGAGCTTCCTCAAAGTCCACATCCAGAACAATTAATTGTCCAGTTGGCTCTTCGAATTCTCATGAATGCTTAGTAACCACGAATCTTTCTCTAAACAAGTGATCAAGACTTTTATTCTTCCTGGAACTCCAGTAAAAAGGGAATTAATTTGTATTTGAATTTCTTACAATGGTAATGTACTTACGAAGTACTTGTGTAATCAAAAACCCAGTTAGATGCTATACATTAGTGGGATTTTACTCTTGTCACCAAATTTACCCAGAAAGATCAGGGAATATGCTAAAAGAGTCCTTGGTCCTTAAGAAAGAGTCTTTCAAAAAAAATTATGCTTTTTATTTATTTATTTTTTGGTCTTTATAAAAATTAGAAGAAAATATCTTCATTCACATACAGAAGAGTTAGTTTCTATTTTGTCAAGAATCAGATTAGAGCTTATACATATATGAATGATGAACCTCTTAATATCCATATTTATAATGAAAACTTCTGCTAGTAATGACTAGAATAATATAACTGCTGTATTTGTAACTGTTTGTAATGAATGTGTCTCAGAGCCCAGATTTTCTCGGTAAAGTTGCATTATTTAGGGCCAGACAAGAAAGCTACAATTCGTGCGACAATAATCATTTTCTCTCTAAAAAATGAATGAGCATGAGTATATATGCCTGCTGGCTTATTATTTTAAAATAGCTCAAGTCAAATCTTTATACCTTCAAGTACTATTTTTGTTTCTAAAAATTCTATGACTTAACAAATGTTATTTTAAAAATTTAAGAGTCCAAAATCAGATCTGCTGTAAACTTATCTGTCTTTTCTTCACTTGTGTGAACCTCTGTCTCTATCCATTACATATTTCAATGGAAACCAAGTGTATCTTTCAAAGTTAGTTCCAGAAAAGATTTTTGCTTGTGCCCTCAGTAGGATAGAACCCTAAAAGGCCATGCACGTTGCTACCCAAGTTGACATCTAGCACAGCTGTTTTTCTCTCACACGAGGCATCTTGTGAAGCAAGCCTTTCCATCCAAGAACTCGTGACAAAATCCATTTGCATTCTAGATCTTCCTGCCTTGCCCATGGGAATTCCCTCTGTCAGCCCATCACCAGTGCAACGAAAAAGGGGTTCCAAGTATGTCACATTCTCAAAATACCATAATGGGCACAGCGCTTGTCTAGTCTTTGCTGCTTCATGTAGTTGGATGAGTCACTAAAGGGTCCAAAGGCATAGTGTCTGCTCCAAGGAGAGAAACAGGGCCTTTACCTTGACATAATGGGAAGTGGTGGGATGTGGTAGAATGTTTTTTAAAAATAATGAAAGGACAAAAGAAGAGGAAAAACCTCCTCCTCCCACCCAAACACTCAGACAATGTATTTCTATTCATCATAATTTTTTAATATTTTTTGTGCTTTTTAAAAAATTTTTAAATTTTTGAACAATCATACAAGTTTTTAACAAAATAATATCAAATGTGTATAGATTCTGGATATTACAATTATCCCCAGGAGTTCCCCCCCAATTACCCACCCTTATCCCTCCCTTCCCCTTCCCCCATATCTCTAAAAAAGGATTAGTTGTATAACATTATATCTAATCTGGATTTGACACATGATAATAGACCAAGTTTCTCACTGGCCAGGGTCTAGTCCCAACCTCCACAGATGAGTGGAGACAATCGACCATTAGTTCTCTGGGTTAAGCTGATTTTACTCAGCATGATCTCTTCCATAGTCATCCATTTACCTTCAAAGGCTGCAATATCAGTGTTTCTAATTGCTGTGTAAAATTCCATGGTATAAATGTACCACAGTTTTTGGATTCATTCATCCAGTGAGGGACATCTGGGTTGTTTCCATAGCCTAGCAATAGTAAATTGTGCTGCTATGAACATAGATATTGCTCTGTCACTATAATGTGTTGATTCTAAATCCCCTGGAAAGATACCCAGGAGTGGAATAGCAGGGTTGTATGGTGGGCTCATCCCTAGTTTTTTAAGGATTCTCCACACTGCTTTCCAGAGCGGCTGTACCAGTCTGCAGCTCCACCAACAGTGTATTAGTGTGCCTATCTCTCCACAGCCCCTCCAGCATCTATTATTGTTTATTTTCTTCATCTTTGCCATTCTGAGTGGCGTAAGGTGATATCTTAATGTAGTTTTCATTTGCATTTCTCTGATTACTAGAGATTTAGAGCACTTTCTCATGTATTCATTGGCTTGATCAATGTCCTCTGTTGAGAAGTTTCTATTTAGCTCTTTGGCCCATTTATTAATTGGGCTGTTAGTGTTTTTGTAGTTGACATTTTTGAGGATTTTGTAGATTCTGGATATGAGACCCTCTGTCAGAGGAATCATAGCCCATGATTCTCTCCATTTCCGTAGGAAACCTCTTGACTCTTTTGATTGTTTCCTTGGCAGTACAAAAGCTTTTTAGCTTTATGGCATCCCATTCACTGATTTTTGACTTTACTTCCTTCACTTTTGGAGACCTGTTGAGAAAGTCTTTTGCCTACTCCCAAATGTTGAAGTGTTGGACCTAATTTGTCTTCTATCAGTTGCAAGGTAGCTGGTTTAATACCTAGCTCCTTGATCCATTTTAATTTGATTCTTGTGCAAGGAGAAAGATATGGGTCTAATTTCAATTTTCTGCAAGTGGATGACCAGTTTGTCCAGCACCATTTGTTGAAGAGGCTGTCACTTCTCCATGTAATATTTTGTCCCCCTTTGTCAAAAATCAGATGTTTAAAGATTTGAGGATTTATTTTTGTCTTCAAATTTCCTTCAACTTGTTTGAAACCTGTACATCAGAATCATAGTAATAATACCACAACATAGGCCTATGAATGCTGTTATTCTTCAGATTCTGTTTATAAAGTTTTCCACACACTATCTTCTTTTGTTCTTATGACAACTCTTGGCGTGGGTACAACTGTAACTCTAAAGATGATGATACTGAGGGTCAGGAAAGTGAACTCGCTTGCCCAAGGTTAGGTAGCTGTTAGTGGTGGGAATGGAAGTTGATTTCAAGTCTGTCTGAATCTGCAGTGCATGATATTGAGTTAGGATTGTTACAGAAATCAGATAAGAGGATGTTAAATTATGGAAAGTGAGAAATGCTTTAATCAATTCCAAATTCTGTATCACAATCATATTTTGTAAACTGAGTGCACAACTTTGCCCTTAGTAGGTGCACATATTTGGTGAATTAAAGTAAATTCTGTAATCAAAAGTTTTCCTATCCAAAACTTGTAAATAATGGCATTGCCCATGGCTACACTGAACAGGAGAGGGTGGGCAGAGAATTGTCAGAGATGTAAATAACCATACTTTCCAGCTATGGGACATGAAAGCTCTCTCTCTTTTTTTTTTCCCCTTGAATTTGTTCGAACATATTTTTTGTTACTCATAATTCAAAAATAGTTTAATGGAAAAACTTCAAGTGTTATATAGATATTAGTCCTTGATGAGAACTAGAATGTAAGAATAATTTCACCAACAAGGAATTTGACCTTTTTTTATTCATTGAAGGTTAATTTTTCTTTTCACCGGAGGGCACCATGAGGGTCCCCATGCACAATATTGTTTCCACTGGGCATCCGGCAATTGTTTCACTAATCTAAGGTTTCATTTTGAAAAATAAAATGCCTAGAACTTTCTTTGAAAGTACAAAGTCTTTGCCATAAAAAGGTTTCCTATGGGTCAAAGTTTGTCACATTTACTTCTATAAAGTGGCAGGTTATCCTCCTGGGTGTATTTCTGTTTGCTCCATATAGTTCTACCTCACCTTTAGCTTATAGATCTTTTGGGGGAGAAGCCAACAGGATGTCTCTGTCTATAGAAATGTGTGTTTACTAAAGGGGAGGATTGGGCCAAGGGAAAAAGAAGAAGACCAAGGACCCCAGCTCCTTAGGTTTCCCCAAAGCAAGGCTAGTGGGCATTCAGGGAGCAGAAACTGTGTTTGGGGTTAAGTTTCTTCACCTCTGTGATTTCGTGAGCAGAGAAGTTCAGGCTTTCCCCTAAAAGGGGAAAGTATAGCTGTCTGCTATACGATGAGTACAGTCTAAAGATAACTTCTAAAATGCCTCTATGGAGATCCATAGAGTCTAATGGAGACTGCCAAGTCCTGGGCAGGAAGAGGAAGGGAAATTGGAGCTGTTTTCTTTTCGCACATGCCATGGATTGCTTAATGGTCATACAAAGCCTATGGCCATAAAATTCCTTCCAGCAGGCCCCCTGGAGGAAACAGAATAAACCACAACCTGCCCATTATGGAGGGCTAGCTGGCTAAATTACCCTGCAGGGATTAAGGACCTTGGGCTCCAGAAAGTCTCAGAGTTTTTTTTTTTTTTAAATCTTGATATGCAGAACTGCTGACCCATCATCTCTAGGAAGAAAGAGATAATAATAAACAGGTTAAGGAATCATTAAGGCGAACCTTGCTCACTGATGACGTTTCTTTTGCATTCCTTTTATTAAATGCTTTTAAAGCTTGCCATCAAATAGGTTTGCAATGCATTAAAACTGTTGTTGAAAGGGCTGGCCTCATGTAATATGGGAAAAGATGAAGAGCCATGAAATATTGCATTGAGTTTATTGGCTTAGATATGGAATACGCATCATCTTTGTGGTTCATGCTGCCATTATAAACTCCACTTGTGGTATATGGCTCTTACCATAGTCAATGTCAATAGCGGACAAGATGCAAACTATTAAGTTACATTACAGACGAAAGGGGTTTTTCCTTCCCTGGGCAGCATACCTTGCAATGTTGTAATGATATGCAGACCTTCATCAGCCGGGATGCACTGTTTTATCGGGGCTACCACCGGGAACATTTCTATTAGCATCAGTTAATCCTTGACCCTCTTCTCGTGTTGCTATTTAGGTTTCTTCCGGAGGGTGAATTGATGCTGTAGAGTTTAATCCGCATTAGCTGTAGCCTCTAAAAGGATTCCAAATGGGTTCTGTCTTAGGTGCTGCTGGTGGGGGGGGGTGTGGATTGGTTGACTGTTCACTCCTAGCATTTTTGCACCCTGAATGTGATCAGGGAGTAGACAAAAGTTGGCGAAAGAAAAAAACAAAGTTGTTGACAGCCCAGCATAAATAGAGTCTTAAAGCCCCAACTGGGGAATTCATCTGGGCCAGAAGAAGAGCAAGGCCGAGTAGGTCAAGAAGCAATGAACCTTAAAAGAGCCTTAAAAGGAAGCAGATGAAAAGAGTGAAGAATTCACCAGGACACACAGGCCTAAAAGCAGACTCAGAGGAATCCCAGCAACACTGAAAGAAAGTAGGAACGACTGCCAGAGCAGGAGAAACTCCAGGCTGGATGTGGACATTTAAGAAGCACATGTTCAGGCAATCGCAAGATTCAACGTGCCAGGATGAATGCTTGATCTAACGAGGGAGAAAATGAAGTGGCTTGGCGAGAGCGCAAGCCACTCTACCCAGCTTTGTAAAATTATAATAATAATAACAATAATAAAACTTCTGAAAGAAACACTTCAGATCTTGGAACCACTGCACATATGTTCCTCTTTGTTTTTCTTTGTGACCCTCATGGACACAAAGTGCCCCCTCCTGCCTTCTTGAGAAGGGAAAGATGCTATGTTAATTGGGATTCTTTTGTTATGAATAGTCAAAATTCTACTCACGCTGTCTTATGGACGATGGAAACTCATTGTTTCAGATGTGACTGGATCTAGGTACTAAAAAAATGTCATCAGGTATATGACTAAAGCATTTTTACTTGATTCTTTTTTTCCTAGGTAGGTTCCATTCTACTATTTACTTTGCTTTAGTGGGAGAGAAATGTCCAGGTTTTATCTCTACTCCTGTAGTCACCCCAGAAAAAACGAGATTGTTTTGCCCAGTCTTTTCAGTGCAATACCTCCAATTTGAATCTCTTCATTACTAATGGTGTCTATGCCAAACCAGTCACTGACCAGAGTGAGGGACAGGTGGAGACATGTGGTGTGTGGCTGACAGAGAAAGCAGCTTATTCTGTTTTGTGCTGCTGTAACAGAATTTATAAAGAACATAAATTTGTTTCTCACAATTCTGGAGGCTGGGTAGTCCCAGAACAAGATGCTATCAGATTCATAATTTGGTGAGGGTCCAGTCTCTGATTCCAAGATGGCACTTTGAAGGCTGCATCCTCCTGAGGGGAGGATCACTTCGTCCCCACTGGGTGGAAAGTGAAGGATAAAAAAGGGACTAACTTATACTTCAAGTCCTTTACAAAAAGGCATCTAATCCCACCCATGAAAGAGGAGCTCTCACAACCTAATCAACTCTTAAAAGTCTGACCTGTTAATGTGGTCATGTTGTCATTAGGTTCAATGCAAGAATGTGGAAGAACACACCCAAGCCATAACATTGGAAGGAAGAATGAGCACGGAGAAGGCTAAAGTAAAAGATGTCCACCTTGCAGGCTCAGTGGCTGGTGCATCTTTCTTAACCTTGGACTTGTATTAGATTAGTGCTTGACTAAAGCGCTGCTTAAAAAATATAAGGACATCTAAAATACAAAGTTCTCTTGGGAACTGCTGGTTTTCCTTAGGACTATGGGGAACTGATACTGGACTTTGCTCCATTGGATTAATTTATTTCTTAACAAGGTAACACTGGGCTTATACAGTAGAGGTTATTTGGGGTTCAGTGTAAGTTGGGGTAGCTGCTGTGGGAAATGGGAGATGTTGATAGAAAACAAATTAACTATTTAGAAGTGGACTTAAAGGTAGAATTGAGGTTGGAAACCATGGGTTTGGAGTCATTACAGCTTCAATAGGGCTTGTGATTTTTTTCTATTTCTGAGTAAGAAAGTTGATGTTTGGAACTGGGTCATGCTGGGATTTTTTCCTATGGCTACCATGAATCATGGAAGAGGTAGGGTAACAGAGGGAGAGAGCCAAAAAGTGATGGGCCATTGTAGTAACGAGGGCAGGGAGATACTCATAGAAGGCAGAGTAGTCCCTTTTCTCTCCCACAATATGAGGTCACTGTACATTACTATCTCCAATATACCCCCAAATACACCCTAAAGGGGTTGATACACTCTTCTAGAGTCATATGCCTTTACATGGTTATTGACAGATCATCATTCAGCTATGAGGATTTTTGTTTTTAAGAGAGAGGGTCAGTGAGAGAGAGAGAGAGAGAAAGAGAGAATCAATTTTATTTAGTTTTTCATGTGGCTTTCATTGCTCTAACACTTCATTGTGTACATGGTGTTGGGGTTTGAACCCATGCCCTTGTGTGTGCCAGGCAAGCACCGTAACTGCTGAGCCACCACTCCAGCCCAGCTATGAGGATTTCTAAGGAGCATAAAAACTTCTTCCAAAATGAGGCTCAGTGGTGGGTGTGTAGAGTGACATATCACAAGAGGTGCTGATGAAGAATTACTAGAGGGGACAGAATGGCCATCATCTGGCTGTGCTATCAAAAAGGACTTCACAGAGGTGGTGGCATTTGAAAAAATATTAAAGAATGTGGAGGATTATGCATCACACAGTTTTCAGCAGCACAATGGGAAGTGAAGGAATACTTAACTTTTCCTGAATAATCATAAAGTCAAGCATTACAATATTTCTGTTATGTAAAAAAAATCCAAGACACTTTTTTTTTCATCAAATTTAAGTTTATTCTTATCCTGTATGCTGGGGTCAGAATATGCACTGAACTTGGTGATATCAGGATTGCAGTATCCAGACCCTGTTCTCTGATGGAGACCAGTATACACACAGGCAGTGATACAATTAAAGATGTGCAAATCTCTAGAAAGAGCCTAAGAAGAGGAGGACTTAGTTCATCCCAACATAGATCTTCACAGAAGTGGTAGCAATAAAACTGAGTTTTTTTTTTTTTAATTTTAAAGAGAGAGAACAAATTTCACTTAGGTTTTCATTTGGCTTTCATTGCTCCATCCCTTTGTTGTGTATGTGGTACAGGGGTTTGTGCATGCCAAGCAATCACTGTAACCACTGAGCCATTGCTCCAGTCCCTTATTATTTTTATTTATTTTTTTAAAGAGAGAATCAACTTTATTCGTTTTTTATCTGGTCTTTGTTTCTCCAACACTTAGTTGTGTACGTGGTGCTGGGGTTTGAACCCAGGTCCTCATGCATGCCAGAGGAGCCTTCCAAACCACTGAGCCATTGCTTCAGCCCTTAAAGATGAGTTTTAAAAAATAATGAAATGCTAATAATAACAACAAATATTATGTAGTATTTATTACGTACCAGTCTTTTTTTTTTTCCAGGTAGTGGGGATTGAACCCAGGGGGACTCTACCACTGAGCAAAACCCCAGGCATTTCTACTTTTATTTTGAGACAGGGTCTTGCTAAGTTGCTAAGACTGGCCTAGAACTTGCAAGCCTCCTGAGTAGCTGAGATTACAGGCATGTGTCACGAAGCTCCAGCCATTGTTGTTAATTTACATATATAAATTCTTAATCATAAAAGCAGCTCTTGGAAGTAGGTTCTATTATTGTAATAATTTTACACAAGAGGAAATTAGTAAGTTTATTAAGTCCCCACAGCTGGTAAGAATTCTTATCTAGGCTCAACCCAAAGCAGGCTGGCTCTGAATCTCATGCTCATGAGTTTTCCCAGGAGCCAAATGTAGGATAAGAGAGAATGGAATGTTCTAGAAATCACAAGCAATTGAGTCTTGCTAGATCAGATGGAAATGTACTTAGTTGAAGGTGAAAGGTAATTAGAGGCAAGAATGCCACATTTAAGTTGAGTTATTAATCTCTTTACATTAGGGAGCTATAGGAAAATGCAGAGCCTGAGGGTGCTATGATTTCTAATCTGAACTAAGGCATTTGCTGTAGGAGGCTTAGTCAGTGGGGTGGTTTGGGAAGTTTCCACCTATTGATGATCTGAGATCTATTTTCCACCCTTATCGATCTTATTCTCTTTTCCTTTTGTCAAGAAGCACGTTTCTTAGATTTTCTTCCTTCAGGTACCTGTGGACAAAGGAAGGCAAAGGTTGACGATGAGAGAAGTGGGGAAATCAGGGTGTTTCCATTTTCTTTCCTTTTTTTTTTTTTTTAAGAAAGAGGGGACAGTGAGAGAGAGAAGCAATGTTTATTTAGTTTTTCATGTGACTTTTATTCCTTGGATACTTTGTTGTGTACGTGGTGCTGGGCTTTGAACTCGCATACTCGCACATGCCAGACAAGCAGAGTAACCACTGAACCACCGCTCCAGCCCCTGTTTGAATTTTCTTAACACATCAGCATCTTGGCAGGAGCTGTCTCCTCTATGGCTGCAGGTCCAGCTGGTCAGCCTCTCCCTCCATCACCCCAGGTCCCCATTGCATGATCTCCACTGTAGTTACAGCTTTTGTTCCATGGCTCCAACTTCCAGACTCCGTTAACACTACCTCCACCCTTTTTCACTTTATCCCTAAGGATGATAACAGCTTGCTGCTGGTGCTAGTCTCCGAGAATGAGTTAGCTCACCATTCACTCTATGACTTCTTTCCATCACCTGTGTTTTAATTCCTTTTATTAAATTCTATATTGTTAACACCCGAGTGCTTTCGGTACTCCTGGCTGGACTATGATTGATGTGTACATCAAAAAGTCCAACCATATAGCATTTGATGCCCTCTAGGCTTAATATACAAATGAAGTGAAAAGAAATAAGGAGATTGTTCTTAAAAGGTAAAGGATATAAACAGTATCAGATGCTGGAGGGGTTGTGGGGAGATAGGAACACTAGCACACTGTTGATGGAACTGTAGACTGGTACAGCTGCTCTGGAAAGCAGTGTGGAGACTCCTCAAAAAATTAGAGATTGACCCACCATATAATCCAGCTATTCCTCTTCTGGGTATTTTTCCAGGGGATTTAGAATCAGCACATTACAGTGACACAGCAAAATCCATGTTCATAGCAGCTCAGCGTACAATAGCTAAATTATGGAACCAACCCAGATGCCCCTCACTGGATGAACTGATCCAAAAACTGTGGTACATATATACTATAGAGTTCTACTCAGCAATTAGAAACACTGATATTGCAACCTTTGAAAGTAAATGATGGCAATAGAAGAAATTATGCTGAGCGAAGTTAGCCAAACCCAGAGAGTCAAGGGTCAAATGTTTTCACTCATTTATGGAGGCTGGAGCTAAACCCAGGCCTGTGTGAAAGGTAGCTAATCCCATGTATTAGACCCAGCAAGGGTGTAACAACACACTATCTAGGATAATCATAGATATATGTAGCGGGAAGGAAGGGGAAGGAGGTAGGTGGGGGAGGGGGAAGGGAGGAGATTAGGGAGGGATCTAGGGAGTAAATCTGATTTAAGAATACATGAATATCATATTGTTACTTTGGATGCATTTTTGATTGTACAATAACTAAATTTCTTAATTTAAAAAAAGGGTAAAGGATGATGACAGGTGATGTTGCCACAAGAGTGTGTCCTGAAGAGGTCATAAATGGAGAGATATTTTAAAACTAGGATTTTTAAAAAATATATTTTGAAAGACTCAATATAATTAAATTTATTTTGTTCTTATTACTTTTTATTTTTATTGGTGCATCATAAGTGAAGGGATTCATTATTACACATTCGTGATATGACACACATGATATGACAATGAGACTTGAACCAGATCCTTACCCAGGATTCCCCCATCGCTCACTTCCTGGTCTCATATCTTCACTGCATTTCCCCCAGTTACAGTCAAAATGCATATATACACATGCTTTAGTTTGGCTTTTCTAGTTTTATATGCCTTTGTGGGTGTTACTTACCTTCTCAGGGGGAGTAAAGTATACCATACAGTAGTTATAGCCTGCTTTTCCCTCCTCATCCTCTCTCCTCCTCCTGCCCCTGCCCCACTTCATAGCTAGACTTCCATTAACTCATATTACTCTGGATTTGATGAGTCTAATATATAAACTTGACTATTTTTAAAAGAATCCTTTTAGATAAGGTTTGACCTTTATTGAGGTAATTTAGCTAATATGAAGTCAGACCTGCTACAGTTTGGATGTTGAATGTGCACCAAATGCCCATGTTTGTAAAGTATTGACCATGACACTATTAGAAGGTGGTGGAACTTTAAGAGGTGAGGCCCCACAGGAGGCTTTTCAGTCATCAAGAGTGTGCTCAGGAAGGGGAGGGTGGGACGTGAGATGCTTCCTCACTTTCTTTTACTTCCTGGAAATGAATTGAGTGGTTTCTCTCTATCACACACTCTCTCCATGATGTGTTGTCTTGCCACCAGCTCAAAGCAATAGGACTGATGAAACATCCAAAATTGTGAACCTAAAAAAATCTTTTCTAAGTTTATTACCCCAAGCATTTTGTTACAGTCACAGAAAGCTAACATAGTACCTTAAATGTCCTTTGAATAAGCATAAACATGTCTAAATTATTAAAGAACTGAAGAATAAGGAATAGTCAACAGAATAGACTGAATTATGTCATTTTCTTAGCTCTTTTATAGGCCTCTGAAGTTTAAATTACTTATTTATCTGCAATTTGTTTTACTCTGCATATTCCTGGGGATGATTCTTGGGTATTTCAAGAAAATTGTGAAATGGTCCATACACATATAATTGTACCAGTTAATTATTAGAAATCTTGATTAGAATACATTAGTAATTCAAATAATCAATGTATAAACTCTTCAATGAGCTTTTATTTGGTGGGAGTAAAACTATCTAATATGGTTTATAATGTATTAAATTATTAAATATAGCAGATAAAATGGTTATCACCTTGGCTTGATAATTCTCTGAATAAAGAGAAAGAAAATGGGAAAAATGATTATAAAGACTGAGAGTCTTGTTATAGTTGGGCATCCTCCTCTCTCAGTCTTGCTGTATAGCTTCCATTTTTTAATTTAATTTTATTTTTTTTAATATCAGAAATTGAACCCAGGGATGTCACATCCCCAGGCAGTCCTTTTCTATGTTTTATTTTATGACAGGATCTCGGCTAAGTCTTTCGGGCCTTGCTAAGTTGCTGAGATTGGTCTCAAACTTGTGACCATGCACCACTGTGTTGGCAACTGAGTCCAACATGATGCCAGAGAAAAGAATTAGTGATAAACAACTCTAAGAGGTCTAGCTGGCTTGTAATTAGCAAACTGCCTGACAGCATGATTAAGCTATTTGGCTGATCATTTGTTACAATTGGTTGAATGTGTTTGCACTGTATCCCTATTGGTTGTTGTAACAGATATATACTGGGTGTAGGAGAGAGGAAGATAGAAAGATAGATCACTCTAGGAGATGACACTAGTGAGAGGAGATCCTCCCATGTGGGCGGCAGAATAAAGATGACACTAAGAAGATGACTCTAATAGATGACACTGGTGCGAGGAGACCTTCCCATGCAGGTGGCAGAAAAGAGACAGAGAAGTAGCCACTAGTCAGAGAAGCAGCAGCGGCAGAGACAGAGGAGAGCAGAAGAAGCAGAGACAGAGAAGCAACAGCAGAGGCAGAAGAAGAAAACCTAACATGCAGGCAGTAAGAGAGGAAAAAAAGCCTTGGCGGTAGAAATAGGGACTCTAGTGTGGCAGTAGAAACAGGGACTCTAAAGAGAGAGAATGTGAACAGCCTTGACTCTAACTACAATGTTTTAACACCTTGCCTCTGAAAGAGAGAAGGCTGAAGTGCTTGGAGGCCTTTAGCCATGGTAAAGGGAAAAGTGAAGCGCTTGGAGAACCCAGGGCTGGTGGGTCTAATTCATTCCCAGTCAACCGTCGAAAGAGAGCCGTCTGGTTCTCCACTGCCCCTGGCTAGCTGCCATTTTCCAAACATTTGTAACTATTCAGTAAAAGAGTCAATTTATACGACATGTAGTTTTACTAATGAGAAGGAAACTCAAGTTCAAGTTGTACTTATAACTAGCACCTATGAAAGACAGGAACGTGGATATTAAAATTTAAAAAAAAGTTCAACTTAGGCCTGCCCATGAAGATTGTGGCTTAGACTGAGAATCTTGGTGTCACTCATATTTTAGGTGACCAGAGTCAGAAGTAAAGCAGGTCATTGAAATTCTAGCTCTTGGGAAAGCCATTAAAGTTCACACAGTTCTGGAGAGGAAAAAATGTTCCCAAGGCAAAGGAATACTTCCTTGGAAATCTCATATAGTATTTTTGAAAGGATCTTGGCACTAATACTTTTTACCTGGTGGTCTATAAGACGTAAGTCCATTGTCTTTAATATTTTTCTCTTGATTTTATTTTTGAATGTGATTCCCTTTTACATTTTCTTGTTCTGTTTTCCCTAGAAACACTGAACTAGTATGTACATTTAAATCTGACAAATGAACAACTTGCTCTTAAGAAAACCTGCCTGGGGAAGCCAAAGATTGAAGAAATGAAGCTAGGTATTTACAGGAAAGGACTTCTGTAACCTTCTCTTCTTAACACAACTTGACTTTCTGTTTCTTTTTATTTTTTATTGGTTCTTTTTGTTTCATACATTGTTTAAAGATATTTTGCTAGTGAAGCTTCATAAAGATACTATATTTTGGGGTATTTCTTACGAATGGACTTCTCATCTCCTAAAAATTGCATAGATTTATACATTTCTTTGCTATTTTGCCACTATTTTATATTTTCTCTTACAGTGTCTTGATACTGAATTCTCTGAGTTCTTAATGTATTAGTAGCTATATTTGGCAGCAGAATTTAGAATCAGATGCTTTTTAATTGATTCAACTCATTTAAACTATCGTTTTTTCTCCCCTATCTTATACAATAATCAAAATCCACAATTTTCTACATTGAAATTAAGCAAAGAAAAAATTGGCATTTTAATGAAAAATGAGAATAATGGAAGTCACAGAAAAATTTTGTGTGCTCTTTTTTTTTGGTATTGTGCACATTTCTTCATGTCTTGTTTTGATGTTTTAGGTTGGAATAGTGGTACGTTCTTCCTTTGAATATTGCTACATACACTCCCTCTACTGATAACACCATGTATAAACATTGCTTCTGTGTGTGAGAAATAGAATTTCCCCAGAGGCCCACAAAGCATTTAATGAAGTGTGAAGCACAAACATTTCATTACAACATATTGTGTACTTTTGCCTTTAATAACTACATTCTTCATCCAAGAAGTCTCAATAGCTTTCAAAAGTGAATTACAGTAGTATTATTTTCCCCAGAATATAGTTTTTCCCATGACAGAAACAGCACTTTCCTAAACTATTGTATTTATTAGCAACCTGTTGCCCTTCGACACTAGTGCCATTTTCATCGACCTTGATCGAGTGTGTATCATTTAAACTTCCTTTAAAAATTATTAAAATAGTTCCATGTTATTGGATTCTTTTTCCTTAACTCTAGGCAAGCATCACTGAGAATGAAGCACTGGAAGGGGAGGTGTGAAGCTGCTGGACATTACATTTAGTGGAGAATTGCTTCCTCCATGGCAAGGAAGGCATTTAATTGAGGAGTTTGATAGGAGTGGGGAGATTTTTCCCTTGATTGGCCAGGTAGGATGCAGGTAAGCTTGGAATTCTTTTGGTTGATCACTCCCCACTTCACCAGACTCCAGGAAATGATCTTCACCTGCCTTTATTCCCTTCCTCCCCAACGTAGCCTCCATTCTCCATTTTTGTACACATCACAAAGTTGAGAAGCAACTTGTGTTAGTGACTCTGGGCTTTTGCCAATTTAGCAGAAGCTATAATTGTCCAACTCTACAATTCCAGTCTTTAAATGTGTGCAGTGTATGTAGACCTGTGTACCTTACCTCCAAACACCAGGCTTTACACAATCCGAAGCAAACCCCAAACTACAGAAAGGGACCATACAAGAACCTGTGTATGTAATGAGAAAGCTGGTCCTTTGCAATAAGGGTCTATTCTTCTGAACTTTGCTTAATAATGTCTCTTTAATATGACTGCTTGGTGCTGGTCTTGGGAATTGTTGTTGCATCTCATTGAGTCCCTGATTATTGGTTTTTGTTGGTAGTTTGTTCAATCAGATTCATAGGAAAATTAAAAGGAAAACCATGAAATTGATATATTTATAGAGTTTTAAGTACTTTGGGCAAATGACATGTTTGTACAGGCAGATATAAAGCTAGCTTCCTGTCTTCCAGAAATATTTTTGATAAGGTGAATTACCAAGGAGCTTGGGGAAAAAAACTATCTTACCATCTCAATCAAAGTAAAGTTTCAGTAATCAAAAATACCATTATACATTTCCTTGAAGTGTTTTATTAAACTGGGGACTTTTCATCCCCCATTATTTTCATTAGGTCTGGTCCCAGAATCTGCCTTTGAATTCCTTAGTAATTCCTTTTGGAGAGATAGTCTGTTACTAATATTAGGAAAGACAGAAGGGACTAAAATAAAATGGTTTCTTCTTGTTGGTGTGCCAAAGAGTCAGGGATAGCAATATCCAATGACCAGTATTACACATATGTGGGATAATTTGTCTTGTTCAATAATGGCCCTTGGGGTTTCCTCAGTGAAGTGAGTTATCTAAGTGTTTTCTAACATTGCTAATTTCAAAGCACTTTTTAATTATCAATAGTTTATATCTACATGATAATTAATGCAAAATACTCATTATTTTACTGTCTTGGAATTTTCTTGGGATATAACCTGTTAAGAGTGTTACCAAAAGCCATGTTCCTAACCAGTGAATGTGGTTAGATTGGCACTTGATAAAGTTGTCTTAAATGGATTTTTCGAATAGAAGAAATATTAAAAAATTATTTCAATGATCTATGAATCCATGAGATATAAATATCAAAGCTTTTTAAAGGTTAAATTCTTCTTAGTCTATAAACTTTCTGAAAAGTATTAATCTATTGTGGGAGGGTCAGGGATAAGCAAATTGCTATTCTTCTTGCAGTGCAAGAACATCCAAGCAATTTTTCATCATTGGACAAAGAAAAAGGATTTAGTTGGTTTCTCTGCTACTTGCTTCTTCTTCATTGTTTTTGGCAAACTAAGTAACTCATGTTTAAGGGTGGTAGTTTGATTTAAATAACAGAATTCTTTAAAGGAAATATTAACTCAATCCTTTTTGCCTTTATTTTGTATACATGATACATATTAGTTCATGTATTTTTTCATTGGACACATGGTCATTGGGCCCTCCTCCCACAGGAAAATGGGAGACACTAAGATGAACAGACATGAATTACACTTTCAGCAGACCGGCTAAATGTGGTGTATATTGCAAAGTAGATGATTAATCTGCACCGTCTCTGACCCACTTCTGCCATAACTTTCTGTGTCATATTGGATGGACATCTTAAAGTGACATTTCTCAGTGTCCCTTATAGCTAGAATTCCACGTGGGCACTAGGTGCCCCATGCACCCATGTAAGACTTAAAATGAGCAATGTTAACTTGGGTTGTGTATGGGAAAATTGAAAGATGTGGTAGAAGCCTTTAGTTTTCTCAAGGCACTGTGCTGTTGAATTTTATGTTTGGTCTCTAGTGTGAAGAATCATGAAAATAGCAATTAGAATTTCAATGCAAACAATTCAATTGCTTTAACCAAACCTTTCTTTTGGTTGCATTGTTCCGGACTATGAGTGGCCTAAGTTTGATTCACTGGTTTTTCAGTGAATCAAACCCTATAATACTACATAGTAACCTGTAATAAATTCCATCCTACTTAAACTAGCTGGAATGGATTCCATTGTGTGCATCAGAACAATTGTATACCATATAATTGGCAGATGTTGTGAGCACAAATTGCTTGGATACCAAGTAAACTAATCAGTGCTACAGAATGGTGAAGATAAATTTGAATGAAAGATGGAATTTGGAAGAGCTGTTTTTCCTTCCTGAGTGTTCATATAGGAAAAGCTGTTGATACTTGAGAAATGCTTTGAAAATGGATAAAGGCAAAATTTTAGAATGGGGGTCGGGGAAGACACACCAAGGGAAGAAGAGCCTAGAGGAAGAGATACGAATGGGAGTGGGGCTGGAACACAGGAGCATAATGAGCAGTAATGAAATATAATGAGAAAGAACATTAAAGAGATAAATAGGAAATAACGAGACACTGAAATATTTGTGTGGAGTGGATGAGAATCACTGATTGATTTGTTCATTTAACAAGTGTTTCTTGAGACCCAATCCTATGCCAGGCATCATGCCAGACAGAACTCTGCCTCATTATGATTAATTTAGTAGTGAAGTAAAGAATAGATTTTAGTGATGGAAGCATTGAAGGCAGAGAGCCAAGAGGCTTTTACCATCATCTCAAGAGAAATAATGAGCAGCGTGATAGCAAAGGAGTTTACTGTATGTTCTGTTGACTTCTTTCCTGGGCCATTTTAATCACACATCACAATTTTGGCTTTATTATATTTTGAGTTAAAAGTTCTGATATATGTATTTGCACATACATGATGTCCTGTGGTTTGCTTATGATTTCACGTATACACGGCTCTTTACCTCCCTTGATGTTGAAGGCAAATAATAGGCACTTAGGCAATGGTTATTGATTGACAGATTTAAGAAATCTCCAAATCTACACAAGATTGCAGAAATATATCAGAGAACTCTAAGACCCCATAAAGCCATCTACAAGCCAGGTGTTAGCACAGGTCATACGGGTCTTGGTGATTATGGAAAAATGGGTACAAGCCCCATCACACACACAATGGAAGACCTGGCTTCCCGAGACCCGCTGAGAGTCCTCAAGGCATGAGCTCGGAGTGGAGAAGGAATTTTGGGATTAACCAGCGTTTCTCTGGACCCAAGTTTCTGGATTATCTAACCATCTTAGTTGTGACCCTCTGTCTAGCAGTGAATAGCATCCTGACTCCTGTACTGGCCAAAATGCTAACAGCCTTGGTACGAAACAGACTTTTTCAGGAGGGGTTGGAACCAAAGAGAGAGTTTAGGGCCAGGCACAATGGCGCACCCCTGTAATCCTAGCATCTCTGGAGGCTGAGATAGCAGGATGGCGAGTTCAAAGCCAACTTACCAAGGCCCTAAGCAACTTAGTGAGACCCTGTTTCAAAATAAAATGTAAAAAGCCCTGGGGATATGGCTCAGTGGTTAGTTAGGCACCCTTGGGTTCAATCCCTGGTACCAAAAAAAAAAAAAAAAAAGAGGGTTTATTTTGAAGAGGTAAATGCCTTCAGCTGGTTGTTAGAGTGCTGCTACTAGTGGCACTCTTGAGTGTCCAAGCCCTGTGAAAAGTGTCTCTGCATCCGTTTCTGTCAGATCCAGCTTCCCAACACACTGCTTGGCCTATTCTTTCTCTTTGGAGCTCTTTTTTTCTCCTTTCCTTCCTCCTCATTCCTATCCCCCGTTCCCATCAACGTTGTGCCTGGAACAATTCAGTTGTTTGTTGGTTTAGCAGTGTCCACTGCAGGCCCTCTCTTTGGGTTCTCACCTTGCTCGGCCAAGGTCATCACCCATCTTGGCAGTGCCCTAAACACACAGGGGAGCTCCTTTGCAATCCACTAACACATATCCATTCTGCTGCACAGATGTTAACAAACAGCATGGGCTCCTGTCAGCGAGAGCGAGGCAAAACAGGCAGGATGCGTGGAGTCCGGCTTATTGAACTGGAATTCCAATTCTTAATTCTGTTTCCACCGGGAAAAAAAAGGGAAACTATTAAATGTTCTTCATAAAAGCTCTTCTGAGACTCTAAGAAACAAACTGAGCTTATTAGTTAATTCTACAACAGCAAAGTTGAAGTATCACTTTTAAAGGAGCAATTGTGCTCATTAAAATATAAATTTATTTTATGGTCTTTGGAAGTTTAAATTGCAAATATTTTTCCATGGATAACCAAAAGCTTTGAGATGCAATCTCTCTTTCTTTTTCTCCATCCATATGGCATATATACCTATAATGTTTTATATATACATATATATGTATATTCTTAAGATTTTTATTATAATATTTATTCAGTATATATACATATATAGTCTGAAAATTTTATATATAATCAAATATATGTGTATATACCCATCTAATGTGTATGTGTATGTATATGTATACTTTTAAAATCTTTCTAAAAATCCAGTATTTTAATATATCAGATGGTTTAAAATAAACAAAACCTTATTCCTTTGCTCATCTGTGAGCCAGGGTATATTGACTGCCAGGAAATCACAAATCAATTAACAAAGGCGGCAGTGGCTTTTGAAGCAACAGAGAGGATTCAATTAAAGCAGAAAACTCTAAAGCTCTTCGTTCTGTCTGATGAGTCTTCTGTGGCTAGTTCACATTGATACCCATCAAAACCCAAAAAGAGTACACCAGGCCGAGTTCAGAGAAGACACTTGTTCTCCGGTCTACATCCTGGCCTCCAGACACCTGTGAGCAGCCTCCTGACTCAGGACAGTTGTCGAGGGTCTGTGACCATTCCAACTCCCTTGTCTGCTCACTGTCTTGGGAGGTCAGGTAGCCATTCCTTTTTTGGCAAAGAATATGGGTACCTAGGAGAAGATGTTCTCAACCTTCCCATCTTCAACTAGAAAAACAATTCCTCACCAGAAACTTTTAAAATAGAATTTGTTGTAGGCACTGAATATGAGAATAATACATTTTTCATTTTGGAAAGTTTTAAAAAAAGAAAAAAAGATCATATCTGGAAATGATCATTATTCATATTTTCCAATATTTTATTTAATACAAATACATATAATTATATATATATATGTGTGTGTGTGTACATGTCTATACAGATCGAATCATACTATTATACAAACCTGTCTTTATATGATAGATATATCATGAAATCTTTCCATATTTCCTTGAGCATCAAAAATAATGGAAAACCTTGGCTTCATATTATGAACATATACCATAAATTATTTTAACCAGTCCCATGTAGCTGCATATTTTGGCTATTTCTCATTGTTTTCTATTTTTAAAAAATGTGTATGCTTGTACATACATAAGAAATTTCACTTATATCATTTTAAGAATATCCCAAGAAGCCTGATTTCTTTGGCCACAAAAAAAGGTGAAATTTTATTGTTTTTGGGAAATAGTACTAAAGTGCTTTCAAGAAATGCTGGGCTGCTGATGGTGGAGGGGAGTGGACATTTCTTAGGTGGCCATTTTGATTGCTCTTGCTCACCTAAACCATTATTTTAGTATTTATAATTTTCATACTTTTTTCTAGAAACTGCTTTATATTAGTTTTCTGGTGATACTGTAACAAATCACCACAAACTTAATGGGTTAAAAACACCCACAGATTTATTATCTTAGAGTCCTGGAGACTTTGAGATAAGTTTCATGTGGCTAAAATTGAGACTTTAAGGGAGTTTTATGGGAAGATCAATTTTCAGGACTACCCACATCCCTTGGCGCATAGCTCCTCCGTCTCGGTACATGTCACAGATGGTGGCATCTTTCTACAATACCAGTTCTCCATTCCTAGTTCCTCTACCTCCCTATTGCCAATTTACTGAGCCCCGTGACTGCATTGAGCTAGCTGGGTAATGTGTAATTGCTGTCTTTCGAAGGACATCTATAACCTTAATTTCCCTCTGCCATATAACATCACCTCACAGGTTCTGTGGGCATTCTGGGTGACTGGCATCCTGTCTACCACACGTTTCAGCTCTTGTAAGAAAGAATACAACACAGAGGAACTTTAGTGGATTACACATGCCATGTGAATTCTACATTCGCTTTACCTACATGAAGCTGGACGCATCATGTACATGCTCTGTTGGGTATGCTGCATTTCTATATGTATTGCTCCTGAGAAACTCTTCAACTTTCTTCTGTCCAAATTTCCCATTAAAATGAGGACTTCTGGTACCAGTTCTATCGATCTCACTTGGACAGCTATGTATTTTGATAAGTATCAATGACACTTGAACATTACAAAGGCAATCTTGAGAAAGATCTTCATCATTTTGAAAAAATAAATCCTACATGGATGTGTTCTTCCCACCAGCATTGAAAAATTAGGTGGCTCATTCATGATTTTTCTTTTCATCATGGTTACTCTATAAGGTTTCAGAGCATCTTGCTTTTGGCATGCTTTTTAGCAAGCCACAAACACTTTGCCAATGAACCTGTAGATTGAATTTTGCAGTAGCCCTTCTAATAAGTATTTTTTGAAACCCAAAAGTTTAAAAGGTGCATTGCTTCCGAGTGCAAGTGATCTAAAAATAATTGTGTAATTTTCCATGGATGGCTATAAGTCTCAGAGCTCCTTTCTCCCATGCTCTGTTGAAACAGTGGAACAGGGTGCCGACAGGAGACTACCCAATTAATTGGGAGTGAGGAGCCACTCTGTAAAAATAAAAATCTGTAATAAGGACTAGAGTAAAGTGATTGGAAATGTTTTGCCTTCAAGTATGCTTGAAAGGGAGGGCAGAGGGGGTGGAAAGCCAACCACAGAGACTTAGCTCCATCAAGACTCCTCCAAAGTAGGGGAACAAACAGTCCACACACAGTTTTAGCACCTCTAGCTTTCAGAACACAGTTGGATGTAATGTCAACATCAAGGAACTGACAGAATGAAGCTAACTGGTGTGAAGAAAAAAAAATCCATCCCAGTCCTTCTGAGGAAGCTTCTAAATATCAGTTGTCTCAACCTATTGATAAGCATGGATGCATTATTAATGAAGTCAGCAGCCTGCCTGGTGCTACTCAGATGGTTCAAGCATTTAGTAGGAAATGCTTCTGTGAAGTTCTGCACAAAATAATGACAGTGTCTGTCTTAAATCGAAACAAATGGCTGTGGCAAGCTCTGGGGACATTGGGAGCAAGCAGCTGCTTTGCAGAGAAAGGCAGAGGACCCACCACCTGCTGCAGACAGGCGGGCAGGCAGCCGCCCACTGAATATTGACTGCTTAATAATTCAGGAGCAGAGGAGCCCTTGGCTCTTCAAACACGGCATTGCCCCTTCGTCACTGACTTTTCATCACCCTAATGAGCTACTTGAAGAATTGGATGATAAAATCTCTTCCAGCAATTCTCCAAAATCTATGCTCAAACTGCCACAGTGGAACTGGAGTCCATTCTTGCTTTTTCTCTTCCCTCTTTTCTCTTTTTTCTCCTCTTTCCTCCCTGTTGCCTTCTCTTCCTCTTCTCTTTCATATACTATTATTCTATCCTTTCATTAATGTCATAGAAAATATTAAATCAGAAGAATGCTTTGGGGACACCTTCCACTGTTATCTTCTGGCAATTAAAAGAACCAGGATGCGTGGGTGGCCTGACAGGTCTCCTACTAGGAACGCTGAGGAAGACAATGAGGTTTTCCCCTTGGAGACTTCAATAGCCAAGCTGCAGAGGAAACTGACTTTGCTATTTCAGAAAGGAAAAGATTAAAAACTCTTGGGTTGAATAGGACAATTCCAGTCAAGAGGACTGTTCCCTTGGTTGCCACCTGTACAGCCCAAATGTGACCTATAACCATCCTAATTGCAACAGGGAATTTGAGGTTTAATCACACACATGAAATGACAATGTGGGCAAAGCAATGCTTTTGTTTACTAGTTGAGTAACAATTTTCTTGGTGTTCTTGCCCATTCGTGTAATAAACATTTATCAAACAATGTGTCAGGCATGGGGCTGGGTCGTGAGAATATGAGTTACCAAGGCACTGGTGGGGTTTATACTTTCTTTGGGGATGTACAGATAATAGTGATAAACAAATGTGTAAAGGCAGCAATCGCTAAGTGCATCATGTGCTTTGTAGGATGTGAATAGTGTGCTATCCAGAGAATAACAGGACAGGGAGCTATGATGGTTTTCAGCTATGAGGAAGGTCTTACTTAGGATGCAGCACTGTAGTTGAAACCTAAAACAGGAGAAGGAGATAGCCACGGAAGAAGTTAGATGACAAGCATTCCATGCAGAAGAAAGAGAGTTGAGAAATTCTACCTTGGAAGTCATAACAGAAAGCTGGTATGGTTGGAGCATAGTGAAAGTCTAGAAGAGGGCACGGGATAGTTGGATATGTATGTCATAGAATGTGGCTTTCTCGGTATCTATTGGCCCATATTCCTTACCAACAAAGTCATGATTTCATTTCAAACAGTGATATGCCTAGGTAGACATTACATTTCCTGATGTGTTTTTCAGGTAAGGATGGTTAATGAGATATAAGCAGAAGATGTTAAGACGTTGGCAAGATTTCTGGAAAATCTGTTTAAAGAACTGACTCAGCTAGGAGACAGTCCTAGCTGTCTCCTAGCTTGTCCTCCTTCTTCCTCTTTATTCATGCTTGGAGTGTGGTTGTCAGGTTGGAGCTCCAGCAGCCATATTGATGTCAACCTACTCTCACAGATTCAACCTTGAGAAGAACTAAGAATGGTGGAGCACAAAGGTAGAAGAAGCAGAGACCCTGTTCACTGGTATGCCCCAGGGTGACTTGTGTCCTTCTACCTTCAGACATGAGAAAAGGTAAACCTCTATCTTTTCATAGCCAGTTCAATTTGGATTTCCAGTTATATTCATCAGAACATTCTTTCAAAAATACCATGACAAGGGCTGGGGATGAAGCTAGTGGTAGAGTGCTTGTCTAGACCCCGGGTTTAACTTGTACCTTTTTGGGGGCTTGCTGATTTGTTTAACAAGGTCAAAAAAACCACACAGAAGTAGTGCTATTTTAGATCTACCTTTTGGATTCAGATACTAGCTTTTGAAAGAGAATAAAAAGCAATATAATTTGTTAGAAGAGATATTGCTAAAAATTTTTAAAAGGTAGATATTTTGAGAAGGATTTCCAGGTACTAATTTTCTATGGAAAGTATTTTCAGACATGATCCAGATATACTTATGTTCTTTCTTTTTAGCATTCAAGTCAGACAACTTGGAAGGTCCTAGAAGAAGAAGAATAAAAACTTTAAAATGTCCAAAAATCTAACAGGGACTTTGCTAATTCTAAATTCCTACTTTTTCATTGCTTACTCTACTATCCTTTTGAGTAGGAATTACAGTAGGTCATCTAATCATACTTGCCAATTTCCAACATCATTCCAAAAATTACTTTTATACATTTTTTGAAAACAAGTGAGTTATCTTTTTGTTAACGTTAGGCACCACATTCCCTCTTGGGACTCATGAATCCAGATGTCATACCAGAGATAAATTTATATTCTTACAACATCATTTGCATTAGCTGTGGTTGTTTTTTTATTTTATTTTTTTATTAAGAAATTTATATGTCAAACAATCAAACAAGAATCTAACGTGTGTGTATATATATATATATATATATATATATAAATTCTGAAAATTAGATTTACCCCCAAGAGCCCCCCATTACACACCCTCATCCCTCCCCCTCTCCTTCCCAATACATCTCTATGAATGCCTTAGGTTGTATGTCATTACACCTTATTCAGATTTAAAACATGAGAATTGACCTCCTTTCTCAATGACTAGGATCTAGCTCCAGCCTCCACAGATGAGTGAAGACATTCAACCCTTGGTTCTCTGAGTTATGCTTATTTCACTCAGCATAATTTCTTCCATAGCCATTTGTTGACAAGTGCTGGGCCCCCATTTTCACTTAGATAAAAGTAAAAATGCAAAGGAGGAAGCATAATCATTTTCAAGTTGCCTCTAGTTACCAACCAGACATGTGAATCACTTTACCATTAACTAGCATATTGCTAGAGTCTAATGAACAACAGTGGCTTTAGATAATTTTTATGAAAATTCTGATACAGAAAACCATTGACTTATTGCCAATTTTGTTTAATAAGTGGGAACACCTTTTGCCTGTTCTGTTGTAACTTATATTTGCTGAAAGGAGGGGGAGGAAGGGATCATCAATAAAATGTTTAGAAACTGAAAAAAATTGAATTAAGTAAAAGTAGGACAGATCCTATAAAGAAGCTGGTGCTGGATCTCAAGGAGAAATTAGTTCTGATTGTGGGAATCAGAGGTGGAATTTAAGCTGGGTCTTGACAAACAAGAAAGAGGGTGAAAAGTTGGGAAGTCAGGGGAGCCGTCTAGGCAGAGAGGAAAGGGCGTGAGAAGATCTGTGCTGGTGTGGGAACACCTGGGAAACCTGGGAGAACAGGGAAGTGATGTTGGAGTCTTGGGGGAAGCAATGAGGAAGAAGTGGATTGAGACCAGTCTTGGCTAGGCTCTTGCTTTTCAAGGTCTTATCTCATAATGCAAGAAACAAATGCTGAATGACAATTAGGGAGGTAGAATGAATGAGAAAAATTGGGTGCAGCTGCCAGACATGTCAGGGGCCATTAAAACCCAGCCCTGGAAGGATCTGGCCAGATAACATTTGGGGAAAGAGCATTTCAAGCAGAGAGAGCAGATCATGATTTGTTTGGGAGACTGAAATTATGTCTGAGAGGAGCTGTGGCAGGAGGTGGATCAGCAGGAGGTCAAGCTGGGAATAATGTAGGAATCAGGGCATCTTGAGCCGTTTCCCTCTGAGTGCACAGGGAAACCAGGGAAAGGATTGGGCCCTGAGTGGCATGGTTTGGTTCCTGGTTTACAAGATCACTAACTGATGTATGGACAATAGATTTAAGAAGAAGCAAAAAGAATTGGAGGGCATTGCAGGAATCCCAGTGAGAAATAGTGATGATTTAAGATGGGGTGAGAGTGGACTGCACTGGGAGTCAAGAATCATGAGGATTCACTGACAGATTGGATGTGCAGTTGGGTTGAGGGTAAGAGAGGAATAAATACAACTCCCTTGAAGTCCCATAACTAAACTGGGAGCAGAATCCCTCCAGGAGTATTCTATGATATTCAGGAGGAGGTTAAAACAGAAATTAGAATTCCTTAATTTTTTTAAAGATTCCTATCATATTTACAAATTAAAGAAAATAAATAGATTATGATGTTATTAAAATCAAACATATTTAAATTATAGTCTCACTTCTAAAGGCCTCCCTCCTTTAAAAATATATTACCCTTTACATGAATAAAACTTATTTAAAATTTTAAAAATTGATACCCTAACAAATATATACTCTGTGGTAATTGTAGATCAATTTCTTTCGCAACAATTTTGAATATCTTCTCTGTTTCAATTAAATTATTTTGTTGGTTCTGATAAGGTGAACTACTTTTTTTTTGGTGTTAATGATGAAATATTCATTCCTTGTGATGGTGGTGGATGGACTCAGCTGAATAATTGGATAATTCAAAACTCTTTTTAACCAAATGATCTGATAATTGTTTCTGTCAAAACTTGAACTAGATTAGTAATAAATAGCAATGAAAGATTCGTTGGCTTTTCAGTTTTGCACTTGAGTTGGTGAGATGATGATTCAAGTAAGCCTAAAATTAGAAAAGGTGTCAATTGTTTGAATACCATTAAGTCACCTGTATGACTGACTAGTGGCTAAAAGTTGTTTTTAGGTAGTGTCCCCATTACCCACTCATGCATTGGCATTTCTTCTTTTCCCCACATTTTTATTGGTGCACCATAGCTGTACATAATGGAGGGATCTTGGTTACATATTCATACATGCACACAATGTAACAATAGAATTTGGCCTATTTCTCTCCCTAGCACTTCCTCCTTCCTCCCCTCTTCCTTTTGTCTATTCTACTAATCTCCTTTTGATTTTTCATGAGATCCCTCCACCTTTCTTTTTTCCTCTCTAGTTTTCACATATGAGAGAAAACATACAGTTCTTGACTTTCTGAGTTTAGTTTATTTTGCTTGACATATGTTCTCAAATTCCATCCATTTTCCCACAAATGACATAATTTCATTTTTCTTTATGGCTAAAACTCCATTGTGTATATATAACACATTTTCATTTGATCATTGATGGGTACCTAGGCTGGTTCCCAAAGTTTGGCTATTGTGAATTGTGCTGCTATTAACATGGGTGTGCATGTATCACTATAGTAAAATGATTTCAATTTTTCAGGGTAATTACCAAGAAGTAATATAACTGTGTCATATGGTGGTCTCATGCCTAGTCTTTTGAGGAATCTCCATACTGATTTCCACAGTGGTTGTTCTAATTCACAATTCCACTGACGTGTAAAAGTATTTCTTTTTCTCCACATCCTCTCCACCATTTATTATTGCTTGTATTCTTGATGATTGCCATTCTGACTGTTGACCCACTGAGGTGACATGTGTATATATTTTTATTTTCAACTTTCAAAACAAAAGTTCTCACAGCTCGAATAATTGAGAAAGTCAGTAGCATTTTACTTGGCTACTGCTATTTCACCACATAGAAGAAAAACTTCTTTTGAAAGATGTATTTTTAAGTGTCTTTCAAAGAAGTTTGGATTTGGGCTCCTTGTGGTGCCCAGGAAGTGAAATGAACCATAAATGAGACACATCAAAAGTAACTTACAAAGAACTTTTTTAATATTAAAGTGATGAATCAGAGCTCAAATTAACAAGTCAAGGAGTCCGCCTATAATGAAAACCTTTTTCCAACATAACACTTCATTATAAAGGGAGTTTTTCTATAATAGAAGCAAGTGTAATTACATTTTTATATATAATTAGGACATTATTATCATTTCGCCATATCAAAGTTCATTATAAGACATCTCCAATACATTTTTCATAGAGCAAAAATAAAAAGAGTACAGGAGTCCTTCAATTAGACTCATATAAGGACATCCGTAGAGACTGAAAGAAGCTGATCAAACAACTTAGCCCAAAAGGGACCAGGTAGAACCCACGTTGCTTTTATGACACAGAAATTTTTTTTTTTGGTATTCTGCATAATTTCTAATTATAGTCTTCACCCATTCCTGTTCAATGTTAAGAAATTCAAGGTGCAATGTTCTTGACGGGTGGAACCCAAGTTTTCCCAAAAATTCAAGCCTCACTGTTCCCTGGGCATGGAGTCATTCTTATTGTGTCTAATGCAGACACCTGCTAAATGGGAGGGAATCTACCAAATGGCCTGCTTTGCAAATTTTATCCACATAATTAAGATTCCTTTCTTCTTCCTTCCCCCACCAACTTATAACTTCTTTAGAAGATAATTAAAGGAGCTTTTTAAAACAAAGTTGCATTTTAAAACCAGATGATATAGCAGAAATGTTCTGTGGAGGGTGAAAACTTGGTCACATGTCAGGATTTGTAAATTTGTGTGCAAATAAATTTTGACTTGTAGAAACCAGCATATTAATATGTGCAAACTTAAGTGGAACAAAATGCATTTTTCACACATTGTTTTACTGTGCATGTTGCTTTTGGAGCAGATGAAATATGAAAAGAATATGATTCTGGGAATCAACCCTTCATACACCAAGATTGGAATTTCTTTTCAGCTTATCGAAGACTCCTCACTGAGAAATGCTCTGGTGAATTCGTCATGTATTTTCAGCTTGGTTTTCAGATCTTTAGTCTCTCCTCTGCTAGCAGGATGTGTGGTAATACGCAAGAGAAAGATTTCTTTCTGACCAGAGTAATTCGAATGCTGGAAATTCAGCACCCAGAGCCGTGGACAGCTCCCACATTGTCTAGAAACTTGAAAGGGAGACTAGGAATGCATTTACTGGGTGGGAACTGACTTCCACGGCCATGGCTCTTTCTGCTCCCCTCCATTCCAACAGCATTTATCATATTTTTCTACAATCCTCATGTTTCCAGAAAAGAAATTTTAAGAAATTTGTCACTGTCTCTACTACACTAATTTATCTTTACCATAAAAGCTTTTTTTAATGCACACATTTTTTGTTTCTTGTATGCCACCACAAACTCTATACTTTTTCCTTTGAATGGCAGTTTAGCATGAATTAGTTGATGTAAAGAAATACACATAAAATTATATCCAAAAGTGGTGATTCAGAAAGTACTTCATGGATTCCAGATTTATAATTTTAAATGCCAATTATTAGCATTCAGCTATTACAGAAATATCACTAATTAAATTTTTCTGATAAAATTTAAACAAATACAGAATTTATACATGACAATTTTACTAGGGCTCTCCTGAAGCTTTTATTCCACGGGATTTCATCTCTTCTGATGCATGTATTTCTTATGACAGCCGCATAGACTGAACATCCAAATGTGAAAAAAGACAAGAAATTATTCCTCAGATTTAGACACTTTCTCATTTCTCTATTATCTTAAAATGATGGTAAAATAAAGAGGAGAATATCTTCCAGTAATTCTTTAAGGAGGAAAGAAATGGAATAAAATGCTTTTTAATTCCTTATAATTCTATTTTTAAAAACACTGTTTGCATAAAAATGTGTTAATTTCTCCTTAATTAATCTAAAAAAGAACCTTTCAGGTACATTATTTAAATATACCAAGCTAAAAACATAAACTATCTCCTTTTCTTTTTAGCTAAAGGCAAATCCGTAGTTCATTTAAAATAATCTGCAGAAAGGTAAGTTAATCAATTATGGGATTGATTTTATTAAACCTTTGTCATATGATCAAACTATGTAAGTACCGTCATATCTTATAGTAAGTAAATGCTTTATGGAAATTAGCGAGTTGATATTGTGGACAGCACTGTCACCCTGCTGTGCAGTATGCTTGGCAGTTTCAGTTTTTAGAATGTTTCAGATGAAATCACCCTTTCAGGGAGGTGTCTCTGCATGAACTCACATGTGCTTGGTTATAATTGGTTTTGTGTGTTCTGATTTTTAAAAACTTATTGCTGCAATGTGTACATTCACATACATTTGTTTTATGTTTCTTCCATTTGTGAGCTCTTTCAGGAAAGAAAATCTATTTACCATTTCATTTATACCTTTTTATGGTGCCTGGTAAAGGGTTCTGCCCACAGTCTTCAGTTAATATTATTGACTTGTTTTCAAACTCAATCAATATTACATTATGGATTTTTGCTTGCTTGTTTGTCTGTTTTATTTTAATTTCATGGCAGTGCTATCTCCCACATAAGCTGAAAACTTTTACCTGTTAAGAACATCTACATATATGGGGAAAATAGCACGGATGGACTCTAATCATATTATAATATTATTATGCCCCCACCGCATTTGTGATAAACATATTCTAAGGTTTCTCAGATTTCTTATGGAAATGTCAAGTGTGTGATCCTTATTTACAGAAGAGATATCTTTTCACAAATCAAAGAAAGTACATATTTTTCCACTTTGCATTAGAATAGAGGGTTGGCAAAGCACCCCTTTTAGCCTATCAAAAGACTGATCAGATGTTCAGAGTCGGAAGTTATGCAGATTCATATTTAATTATGTTGGCTAATTATTTCACTGTGCTCAGAGGACAGGGAGGATGGTGACATAGAAAAGAATTCCCAGACCACACAAAATATCGTTTATCCCTCCTAGCCATCATTTCCACACTGTCTACATATTCCTGTACCTTTTTTTTTTAAATACAGCTTCCATCTCTGAAAAGAATAGCATTAAAATAAAGTGCAATAGAAGGAAACTGCATTTGGAATTGAGCAATATACTGAAAGCACTTACTTTTTAGAAATGCATTTTTTTCTGTTCCAAAAGGAAACACTCTTGATCTCATCAGGTTTGTGTTAAAAGCTCTGGACATATTTTTACAACCTTGACTCTAAACTGGACTGGTATATTGCACTTGGAAATAGAACTGCACTCTTTTTAATCTTTAACTCCTTGAAGTTAGTATTAATTATTTTTTTCATAAAAATATTTTTCATAAAAAACGTTCGTTATATTTTTATTTTGTTCCAAGTAGTGGCTACAATCGGGGCAACATTCAAGGTGAAATTAAAGGGGGCCTGTGTAACTCTTAAAGGGGTGACCAATTCGCAACGTAATATTCTATTTTCTTGCGCATGAAAATAGAAAGTTTATGAATGATGAATTTTAGTATCTAAATCTATTCTGTTTATTAATCCTTCTAGCCCTAGGTAAGGCACAGTTTATGAGAGACAAATGATTGTTTTAAAATTTTATTTGCTGTTTCTTGCTTTTTTATCATAGGACACATTCTGTGAACTTCTAACTTCATATTATACTCCAGAAAATTAGGCAGATGATGGTGAACTATCATTCACAGGAACAGGTCTTTTTATTTAACTCTACAACTAAAGAAGTATAATGTTCTTTTTCTTCCAAGAGAGCTGCTCTTACCAAGCTCTCTCCCTGGTTCTCCACACCAGGCTGTGTATACTCTGCACTCATCAAGCCATCCATTCACTATCACCCATGATTTCATTTGGTTAGATGCTTCAGAATCAACCACAACGCTAATTACAGATTTCAGCGAGTCCCAGCCTGGTTGTAAAGTTCACAAGGAAAGCACAAACATAAGGTCAATGCTTTCATTGTTTAGAAGCAGCATTTGCTCATCTCCCCTTCATCTTCCTTTAGGAGAGTTGTTTTGCCTTGGAGATTTGCTCTAGGGTTAAGAGTCCATGAAGCAACAGGGTTTGTGGTGGCCAGAACCCCTTCTGTGTGGGGAGCTGCAGCTCCAGCTCCTAAGCTCTAATGTCGCATCTCAAGGGCAGCTTGGACAGCTGTCATGGCTGGCTCATCTCTTGTCTTTTCTGACCTCTTCTGACCTCATTTCATCCATAAGTAATGTCTGAAGTCTCATCCAGTGGATGGTTCTCCTGCTCTGATAATGTAATTATTAGGCTCCAGTGGTTGACCAGTTGGTCAGATGAGCAGGGTGAGCAATGTTTCCCATACACCCTTAGCACCTGACAGATGGCTGTGTCAATCGTGTTTAAAGACACTTTTCAGTCCCCTGTAAAACTGTACCAGCCAAGATGAGCATGAGAGAGCTGATCCAAACAAGAAAGCTGTTATGTAGCCTGAAAACCACAAAGATAAAGGAAGATGGTTAAACTGATTGTACTCAGCAGCAGATAAGCAGGGTTGGGCCATTGTCCAGGAAACTGGTCTTATCAGTACTCCTTATTTTATTTTTTCTTGTCCAGGTTGGCCTTGTACTTCTGGGTTTAAGTGATCTTCTTTCCTTAGCCTCCAGAGTAGCTGGAGGTTATGTGCCACTGTACTAAGCTTTTGACAATACATTTTCCAATTCATTCTAGTCCTTGTATCTTAAACCCAGGACTCCATTCTTCCAGCATGCACTATTAAGAAGTGGTTCACAGCAAGTTGAAAATAATCTCCTAGCCACCAAAAACTCTTCAGTAGGGTGTCCTTGTGCAGGGCACAGCCTGCTCAACTGTCCCTGTCAGTCATGTTTACTTTCTGTTTCTTTAGTAAAATTCACAGCAAACAATGGCTCTCTTCTCTTCTAACATAAGAGCGTATCACTTCCAAAAGCACAAAACCCAGACAGTAAGTCCCTGCCACAAATCTGCCACGTAACCACATATTCATGCTGGGTGTGTCACTACCTTAATCACACACTTGTCTTATCTCTATGGCGGGATGGACACTTCCAAATATAGCAAGAAGGTAACTGTCATAGATTATAAAGAACTGTCACTTTTTGTCAAAATAAAATGACTTGCACATGCTAACAATGATTTTAAACAAATGCAATGCTGTGTTTTCGCATTCCATTTTTGTCGCTTATTTCAATTCATTCTTTCACTCAAGCATTATGATGTGTGTGTTATCATCAATGACCTCCTCGGGCTCTAGGAGAGTTAACAGACCCTCGAGAAACTTCACCCAGAAAGAGGCCTGAGATTCTCAACAAATGTTCTCAGAACTGCTCACCTTGAAGTACAGAGAACTGAAGGCGCAGGGTAATGAGGCTGCCATTAGCAACTGTGTGAGTGGGAGGTCCATTCTGTTAGCAGAAGTCCCTTAAGAATATCTTTCGTCCAGCTTTTCTTCAGCTGACTCTGGTCATCAGTCTGAGGAATTGCACAGGTCCTAAATGGTTTTCTGGTATGGAGTAGGGTATATTTTTTAGAATTTACCATTGTTCAGCGTGTAAAGCCTTGTAGAGTCTGCCTCAAATACATTGCCCTCATCTCCCACCACACACACTCAGCTTACGCTCTGGCCACGTTGACATGCTCACCCACCATTCCCCAACACTGCTGCCCATCCATGACTTCCACTTCTCCTCCATGTCTGTTCCTCCTGCAAGTTTCCCACACATTAAATATGCAAACCCCAGATGCAATCGTGCCACAATTGACTGGCAGGCAGTGCTACTCTCTCCGCGGAGATCCTCAGTGCATTTTCATTCCTCCCAAAGAGATGGTATTATAGGTTTTCTGCTCGCAGATATCCTCTCCAGGGTACTCTGAGCTCTGGAGGGAAGGGATTCCATCTCACCTGTCCCATGAGGATTAAGCAAAATCTCCAGCCTAGAGAGGAATGCTAATGGATACTTCCTGAATAACGAACCCATAAAAAGGAACTTGACTCTCCTGATCAGTGCCCCCTTATTCGATGCTAAAAGAACTGATGATAAAGTCATCCCATGGATGCTTCCAGAGCATTGTGAACTCCTTTGGCATACACCACATCTGATATCTAGATGAAGCAGCTTTGGATGCTGTGAACATAGCTACTTAGAACAACGTGCAGTACAACAGCAGATAGCTTCCTAAGGCCAGAATCTTTGCCCCCGTGGGGGTGATTCCTCCATTATTAGCAGCCGTACCAGATCTCTCTGTGCAGACCCACAGGCAGTCTTTATTTGCCTCATTACTATTTTCTTTGGGCTTCGAAGGAGTATAGCAAAGATGCTTGGGCAATTGTTTCTCTGTGGTGCCAAGATGTTTTAGAACAATGTTGTGATGCTTGGTTGCATCTACCAGCACTGAGACAAGCCCAGAAGTTAAATTATGAAGCAATCGTAAGCTTTGAAGCAATTTTTATTTAATCTGTATTCCCCTGTTTCATCTGCACATCCATCCAGCACAATCTGCATCATTATTAGCCACATCAACTTGCTTTAAAAAAAAGGAGTAAAAAGTAAGACATCTGTGTTATAACATTAATATATTCAAAGGTTTTTACTTTCATCTTGCAGGCATTAACAGTGTGTAAAAGTGATGTAAGCACAACTTACAACAGCACTAAGTTAGAAAAAGAGAAAATGTGCTTAGGAGCATCTGAAAAGAAAGAGAGGCTTATGGAAAAATAAAATAAAACCAAAAAGCAAAAAAGGGGAGAAGAGGTATGTTTGGGCAGAAGGGACTTCCAGGTTGGGAATTAGGTAAAAAGCAAAGATTTCTCCATAAATAGAGTATTTTGCCTATTGCTCTTACATGGCTTATTTCTAATTGCTAGCGCAATTTCCAAGGCACCCAGGCAACCCTCCAGCACTGTGCTGAAGGTGTGTTTGTGCTGCTATGCCCTCTGGCTTGGCTGCCAGCCTATTCCCTTAGATCAGAGCCAGAAGGCAGACTGTTTTCGAATACCGATCACCTCACCCGGACCTAATCCTTTGAGTTCTCTTTGGCATCTATTCCTTCTGCCAGTTTCCTCTTCTGTTCCTCTCTTTTCTTCTGAAGTTGACAACAAAGACATCCTCAGGGCCCTCCTTGATGTGAGACCACTCTTGATGTTATTACAGTGTGGTTTTTTTTTGTACCCTAAAGTTGTGCTACTTTTATATTCAGCTAGCACAATATTTGCACACCAGAAGATAAAGAAAATGTGAATATGTTATACAGAGAGATAGTTTCTTTTTAATTTGTAGCCCTTTTGTTTTTTGATGTAAACCTTTTCTTCCCCTGTCACTCATCTACATACCTGATCAAGAACCTGAAGGCTCTCTTACAGACGATGGGACTTCTATACCTTAAATTGGCCTGACCTGCCACTTTTAATTTTAAAAATATGGTTGCACAGGATATGGATGAATATGGAATTTCTATGAAGCACAAAACTTTTGAACGGTTCCTGTCCTCTGTGATAGTGAGTTTTAAAAGGGAAATCTCCAAAGAGCTAATTAGTAGACAAGTCGAGCTCAGTCTGAACAAAGCTGAAAAGATAGCAGATAACTAAAAGGACCTGGCCATAGCTGACAAAAATCAAAGCCCTGACAGAGGGCTGGCAGTAACCTTGGGCTGCTAGCTGACAGGGACAATAAAAAAAAACTCCCAGAAAACAACCTCTGAACCTGGCAGAGAGTGACAGCTGTACTCCAGGTTCTCTGAAAAGCACAAACCTCTACCCTAAGGAGGCAGTAATCTTCCAGAGCACAAAACCAAAGAATTTTGCTGCCCACCTGGTTCCAGGAGATGTGAGCTGGCTGGAACATCACACCTGGAGACAGGGAGAAGAGGCCCAGGAGCTTTGGAAAGTTATTTGGAAAGTTCTAGACTCTTGGTTAACTCAAGTGCAGCAAATGCCTTTCTGAGGTGGTGGGAAGATGTGGAGCAGCCCAAGGAGGAGAAAGAGCCAGGCTGCAGCCAGATGGGCCAGTGAAGAAAAACCAGGGAGGAGCCCATGCTGGCCAGGACTTAACAGCTCAAAGGCCACCAAAATATAGTTGAAAAGAACAGGAATGGCTCTGGAAAGACACCCGAGACACACAATGAGGGAACAAAAGGAGTGAATCAAGGAAATGAGAACACTGAATGGCCGTAGTGGCTCCCCGTTAGGAAAATAATTTGCAAGGGGTCAATTATTAGTATGGAATAGAGAGTCATATTTAGAAACTTAGGAAGGAGAGTAAACACAAAAATGGTGATGTTAGGGGAAAATATCTTTCATCTGCCGTGACAAGGGAGGCAATGTCTGACCACAGGTTTATATTACACATAGGCACGAATGAGCCCTATTCTGAAGTCCCAAGGATAGAAAGACGATGAGAAATAAGAAAAGATATTCCGGTATGCTGAGTGATCTGACAGTTTCCCTGTGTTAATAACATTTCATTATTCATTTCTGGACAGATGACCAATTATACTTAGGACAGAAGTGAAGCCCTAACAGTGTCACTACTGGGATGTGGTGGAACTTGAAAACAAGCTCTTTAAAAGCATTCTGCTTTGAAACCCAAGTCCTAATAACACAGAGAAGGTGGTTTTCATTACCTCCAGGTAAGGTCTGAGCTCCAGATGAGTTCTTGGTTGTTTATTGATTTCTCCCCGAGATGCTACAGTCTAAACTCTTACTGACATTTTAACACTGGAAGATGTGATGAGCGATTGCAGACTGCAGGGATATTGCCTCCAAGGGAAAGAAGCCACAAGACTGGGTGAGAGCCGCAGAAGTACAAATCCAAGGACCTATTTTAAATAAGCGCATACAAATATGCTTAAATTCAAGGAAATTGCATCTCCATTTTCTGTTCAGATCTCAGCACCTGCCATCGCATTCTTCACCATGGAGCAAGAATAAAAAGAAAGCTATGTTTTCCATCCATCTTAAGAGAGCCCTCCAATTCTCCCTGCAACATAACCCTATTCTTACATGAGAACATTTTTGGCAAGTTAGGAGCTTGGCTTCACACATAGTGAGTTTGATCCCATTCATCTAGCTGAGCCTGAGCAAGAAAGAGATCAAGAAAAGTCTCTCTGAGTCAAGTCTATACCGAACTCATTCTTGGAAAATCCACCCCAAACTAAACTTGGGGGAAAGGAATAATTTTCTCTTTTAATTTGGGTTTGAGATTTAACTAACATCTATTTTGGAAGAATAAATGTATTATCAGAAGACAGTGTTTTTGAAAATATCTATTCATATTTAGAGCTGACTATATAATCTAAAATAAGGTTTTTTTATCACTTTAAAGCAAGGAACTTAAAAGCTATTATAAGCACAACTTAGCAAATATTTGATTTTGAATATTCCTTAGTTCACAACAACAGGAAAAAGAAGGGTTTTCTGTTTCATTCTTGAAGATGATAAGCTAATGTACCCACAGTAGAGTAAGTTGAGTTATTTTCTCTAGGAACAGGAAAAGATTTTTGGTGAGTTACTTTCAGCACTAAGCCAAACACCCTTATCCTGGATCACTAATGTGGTTTTGTTATCTGGCTAAGATTCATAAAAATAATAGGAAACAGGAAGGATTGTCCCTTGTTATACAGAGGAGATTCCCAAGCCCCCAAAAGGTCCAGAAACCTCAGCTCAGTGACTGAGCTGGAAACAGAGCTCAGGCCTGACTCTCCAAGAACCCCTACTAGTGAAAAGAAGTGAGCCAAACTGCTAGAGTCCCGCGTACTTCATTTGCCTGCTTCAGTAAATTCCGTTACTGGTTGCTGATTGTTTATTATTCTTGTTGGGATTTTTTTTTTTAATTTGGCAGTGCTGGGGCTAAAATCAAGCACTATAAATCAGAACACACGCTTTTCTTTCCTTCTCTTTTTCTACCATCCAGTTTTTAGCCTCTAATCCCAGCCTTCTCTGTGGTGACCCCACTCCCATTTCTGTCAACACAAAGCCATAAGAATACTACATTTTCCCAGTCTCAAAATGCTGTAATTGCTTCATCTCAACCCTGAGTTTCTTATAATTTTTTCTTTAGATTAGAGAACAAAAAATTTTTTTCTAAAGGACAATATAGATTTTAGTTAATAAAAAAAAAAGTGGGGATGAGATGGAAATAAGGTTGGCTAGTAGAGGTGAGAGGTCCTGGGTTCAATCCCCAGTTCCAGAGTGGGGTGGGTGGGGCTGGGAATTGGCATGAGTAATGAAAGCTATGCACCTATCCTATGATGACTTGAATCTCCTTTAGGAAAATCACCAGAAGAAACTGAAATGTTAAATACCAAAACATCTCTAAGAAATGACAAAAAAGTAATCTAATATCCTTCTGATGGTGTGAACTGCAATCTTGATCAGCCTCTGCCCTAAGTAGTCAGTGTGACCGCTTTCCATTGTTTTCATAACAGAAGCCAAGATAATTTCTCTCTGACCTCTCTTTTCCTACTTTCTTTCCTTTCCTTCATCCCAATAATGTAATTTGGAAGCATGGGAAAATGATGCTTGGAATCTTTTAAATATGCTCTGTTAATGAAATCATTTGTTATGAAAGTGGATTTTTAAAAAGCCTATGTAAGAAAAGTCAATGTACTTCAGTGGAAACTTTTTCCAATTACTAGTGTGCACTTACAGAATTATTTCAAGCCAATATTTCTGGTGTCACTTAGATTGGAGGAAGAAATACTAGATGGGAAATTTCTTTACATGTTTTCAGATTGAGGGCTCCTGTATTTCTACAAATAGAATAAGTCACAAAGAAGTGATTTGAAAAAATGGTGCTTATAAGACAGCTAAGAGCTATAGATATAGAATAATTTTAGCAAACCATTCTTCAAAAATGATTTTGCTGGGGCTGGAGTGCTGGCTTAATAGTTGGAGCTCTTGCCTGATGCACCTAGGACCCGGGTTCAAACCCCAGCACCACGTACAAAACTGTCAGGGAAACAAAGGCCAGATGAAAAAATAAATAAAATTAATTCTCTCTCTCTCTTTCTCTCTTAAGAAAAACTTTTGCTTTCTTTCATGAGGAATGGTATTGTTTCTTCCCAAAGTAGAGAAGAGGCAAGAATGATCTTTTGTTATTATTTTCTTATTCACTTTCACAGGGTTTTATAAAATTTATAGAGTTCTTTATTCCCTTATTAAAAAAATAGCATTAAATGGGTAAGAGTTCTTCTGGGAGAAACTGCAACAGGTGAAATCCAAGCTAGGCATCCATGTTTTAGCATTACCCCTGGATAACAAAGTATATATACATTTGTTATTGATGGTTTGATAATGTTTCCCTCTCAATAGTATCTCTATATACTCTTAATAAAAAAAAAATAAAAATAGATTCAAATAAAAAAATAAAAAATAAAATAGCAAAGAAAGATAACAATCTTAAACATAATTGACTTGAAAAACTAGGTTGAATGAAATCAAGTAGTTATCCTGAGAATTAGTTGAATTCAATTAAATGCTATTTATAAAGAAAGTAATTGTTAAATGGTTTTCTCACTAAATAAATGGTGATCAAATTATTCTCTTTATCCCAGGTCAGCTGTGTCAACACCACTGAAATGGTATAAAAGGCAATATGTATAAACATGAAATGGAAAAAATGACAAAAGATCAAAATTTGGAATAATTAACTTTTAAAAATAGTTCTTATTTTTAAAGCAGCTGTGGAAACTAATGCTTTGGGGCATATTTTTTGATTAATTGTATTAAGAAACTAGTCACTTATTTTTTCTTTCTGATGTATATGCATATATATATATTATATCCATATGTATGTGTGTGTGTGTGTGTGTGTGTGTGTGTATACACACAGAGAACACATAACTATGTAGAGATCCCATGTCTTCTGTCCAAATATGTTTAAAAATATATTCCCATCAAATGAAGACTTCTTAAAGCAATTTAAATGAAAAATTCTTATACTGCATAATAAAACTGTTCTTCTCAGAGATTTGTGGGCTCCCAACCATTGTTACAATCATATAGACACAACTCATGTTGACTTGCTTCGTTGCGTGGCTGTTTTTGAACCTGAGCGTGATAGAATTTCTGGTTTACCAACTTGATCTCTCAATGATGTGCTGTCAAAAAGTTTCCACAGATACCTATCTTCTCCATTTTTCTTGCTATTGTCATTTGTTAATAGTTATTGCCAATGATGTACGAAGAATTCTACAGAATGCATTAGGAGACAAGCACTAAGCGTGATAATTACAATGTTTAATAACCAACATGATACAGTTATTAGCCAATCAGAGTGAATGCCTGCTGGATATACGAATAAGAATGCCAACCATATATAACTGCTTGAATCTGTCTGCTTGTGTAACAGCTGAACATCAGTTGTATATATTCAAACTTCCCAAAATAAATGCATTAAGGAAATCATGCTGGGTATCAACCATAAATAGCTGTTGAATTCTGCTTAACACACACACATACATATGTACATATATGAATAGATAAGATAATCTCTAACTTCCAAAACAGTTCCTCAAAGTTCATCAGTCTAAAGCATACCACTGCAATGTCATAGATGATATTCAGATTAGTCCATGAAAAGTAATTTAAGAGAGATATTGTACGTTGGCAATTAAGATTCAGATATATTCCCTTAGCTAAAATTTATATTTGTAGCTGAAAAAGCAGTACTTGTATTCATGATATAGCTTTTATATGAGGCCATCATAGTCTAAAATATGGCAGATTAAATTTCTACCTTTCTGGGTGGGATTAGGAGTAAAAGTGTGAACTTTAGCAACATCCTTTTATTTAACTTACTGCGATTTCATGGGTTCTCCTTTCCTCAAGGCACCTTATTTGTAAAACAATGATTTCCAGTCCTAATGGATCTCCAATAGAATGAATGAGAAAGAAATATACTTTAGAAAAAAAGGTGGCAGGATAGTGTGCATAACAATTCATTAAAATTTCCCCTTTTCTCAAATTACATAACATGTACGTAAAAAAATCTACAAACACAAACCATTATGATGCTTAAACTTAGAAGAATAGTCTGAGATTTACATCTCCTAAATCTACACCAACAATTTCCACCTCAAAGTGGTTTAGATACATGTTTGTTGATAGTTATTTTCCAATTTTACAGATGGTAAAAGTAGAGAATAAGTGTGTTAGCAAAGTTTCAAAGTCAGTATTCAATCCAAGATTTTCTGATTCCTGGTTTATCCAGGAGGCCCATCTTCATGATTCAATTGCCTCTTCAGTCCTATAAATGCACTAATAGGAAACACATCATTTCCTTCTCATCAAAAATAATATTTAATATTAAACTAAATAAATTTTAATTGTTTAAAAAGCAAAATAATTTCCCAGTATAATAACCTAATGTCTCTTAATATAATCACTCCGAGTTAACTTTTGTGGATGAAGGTGAACAGATGTTTATCTCTAATGTTTCCCAGGCTGGACTTGAACTCCCAGGCTCAAGTGATCCGCCCACCTCAGACTCCCTGTGGCTGGGCCTCCAGTTGCACACGCCACTGCATCCGGTTAAGTAATTCTTTTCCCTATTTGTTCATCACATCGAATGATGTACCAGTCACAGATTTGATTATCACTGATTTGATTAAGCTTGCTCAGAGCAAACACCAACAATGGTTGCACTCAGGGCTGGACTGAAAGCATTGTTAACAGCCAGCAGCTGTTCTGTGGCTAATTATGCATAACGAGTGTCTAATTTGAGAACAACACAAAGCACATTTCAGCTAACCAGCACAGAGATTGATGTGACGTGCCCACGATGTCTCTTATGAATTTGTTGATTGACCTCACTAAGTGGAAGGATGAGGAGTGAGTGAATAGCACTCTCTGCTCTTGGTCAGGAACCATGGAGTTAGGAGTAACTTTTGCTTTGGGAAGTACTTAGGAGCTGTGCCTGCTGCTGAATAATTCTGTGTGCCTTGCTATTGAGTAGGAATTCTTGGTTCAGTAAAGAGATGCTGTGTCTTGTCTCTAAGGGTCGATTATAATTTTCCTCAATTTACCTGCAAAATACAAAGGTGCCTGGTGTTTTCAATACGTTGACAAATTTGGAACCTTAACCAAAAACTTCTCCTTTAACAACTTGTCTCATATTTGTGAAATATCATGATTGAAGCTTATCTTATAAAATAAAATATAAAGCCTGGCAAAATACAAAAGCGTTATTGCTGGTCCTGCTGCCTGCTTTAAATGTCACAAATGATTTAAAAGAAATAATATTTCTTTGGACCTGGCTCTCCTACTTCCAGGCAGGCAGTGTTGAGCCATATGCCAATTTAGGATCCCCAGAGGCTGATCTTCACTTGCTCCTCTCTAGGCACTGATCTTTGTGAGAATAGAAGGTATCTCCATCTTCTTTATCATTATCTACACTTGGTTGGCAATCAAAGAATGTGTTTTGGATAAATGAAGGAATGAGTGGAAATAGAGCTATTGTGTTTATCTCATTACTTTCAGCACTGACGACATCATATCTCCATATCTGGTTGGACAATGTCTTGTGATTTCTATTTTTTCTAATCACCTTTGTCTTTTATAGAAGATATAGCATAATATATCATGCCCTACAAGGGTTGAATCTGCAGTTGTGCTGCACTGTCACCAGGTAAAGGTCATGACCACTTAGCTCAAAGAGCAGATTTCAGAATCAGAGAGACTTGGGCTTGGATCCCAAGACACTCAAAACTCTTCTGACCCCAGTTTTCTCATCTTTCAAATACTGTCCTTGACAATTGTTTTCTTATTTTCTTAGATGACAACATGAATATAAATACTCTAGCATTACATCCAACACCATATAATATGGACTGCATATTAAGTCTCTTCCTTTCCTTTAGCGGTACAGAAACAATTACTAGATTCAGATTGAGAACGTGAGTGAAAGGATTCTTAATAATGCATTCCAATATTAACCTTCTCTTTTAACTTCCCTTTAGCCTGTGAATTATGCATCATTCTGCTGTCTTCACTTACAGCTTTGGAAAGCCCATCATCTGCTCATTTGATCTAGTCTCTTTGCAAAACATATAAACTGGCTCTTGCCTTAGATGGACTTATCCAAATGAAACACAGACACACAGATATAAATATATAGCTGGAACAGAAGTGATGCTCGGAGGAAATCAACATTCAACTCAACAGGCCGTGTTAAACCCACATTAGAGCCACCTGAGCTGCACCCTGCTCTTGACAGGCTAATTGTAAGGGTGCACAGTGAGTGTGGAGGGTGAACGGGCTGTGCAGATGGTGGGAGGGTGGGGGACAGGTGTTTGAATAGACACAACCTTCCACAAGGTCTGTCCAACTCAATGACTCTCAGTATGTTTTTCTTGCTCACAAGTTCCATTTTTATTCTTGGGGGTTTTGCAGATGGCCATTGAGTAAACAGATAGGAATGACAGTGAAGTGTATTTAAATATTAAATAGGACATCAACACAGGCTGATCTAGCTTTTGAAGATATAATTGGGTATGGGGTGCCCTTTTGTGATGGGAGGTCTCTGTAAGTGCATAATGCCGTCAGTGGGCATTCTGAAAGCTTACAGGCAGGTTTGGCTGCCAGAAAAGAATCACAGAATCGTGAGAATCACATGTAATCATTTACTTGTGTTAGAATTGGTGGCGCATTGTTTTCCTTACTCCAACCAACTCTAGAAAGGAGCAAGCATATATAATAAGTTAGCTTAGGTCCGTATCTTTAAGACAATACTTAGGAACACAGCCCCACACAGGGATTCAATACCTTCTATTGAATCGAGCCCTAGCAGAGACCACCTCTACTTACCTGGCAACATTTGGTCAAAAGTCCTTGAGACAGTTGTGCTGGGATGTTAGAAGCCAGTCATTGCATTAAGAACACAGATTTTGGACTGTTTCAGAAAAAAAGCATAAAGGATAGGCTTCTAGTCTGAGAAAGAGAGCAATTGTACCCTATGCAACATCAGGAGAAAATAACGAGACTTGTTGTTAAAAAAAAAAAAAAAGTAGTGTCAAGGGGCTAGAGCAGTGGCTCAGTGCTTACGTTGCTTGCCTGGCATGTATGAGGCCCGGGTTCGAACCCCAGCACCATGTACACAACAAAGTGTTGGAGCAATGAAAAAGCCACATGAAAAACTAAATAAAATTGATTCTCTCTTTTTCTCTCACTGTCCCTCTATCTCTTTTTTTTTTTTAAAAAGTGGTGTCAAGTAAATAGAAAATCAAAAATTCTAATTGTCTCCTTTATTTTATACAGTGTTAGTAATATTTCTATTTGGTCCCAGCTACGTTCTCTCTTTTATCTAGATTCCTTTTTAATGGAAAAGGACCACAAATTTTCATCTCACAGAACCCAGGGGAAATTATCACATTACTTTCGTGGGGGACAAAGGTAGGTGTTCTTCACATGGAAGACTCATGGGGATGCTACCTCTCTTCCTGCCAGCAGGGCTTCAGTACTGAGCTCTTGTGGAATGATGATCCCCTAGGGGTAGGGAGCCGGAAGGATTCTCTCTCCTCTGCAAATAAATGCATGGCTAGCACTGCGTATCCTCTACCTGAGGTGTCCTCCTACCTGAGGGACTGTAAACAAGTCTAAGATGTTGGAAATGAGAATCTCATTTACTCACTCATGCAATAAATTCAGTGCTTTACGGGTGAGAGATATGATCCATGGCAGGCACCAGGGGAAGCGTGATGGGCAAGATAGGGGTGGCTTCTATTTTCACATGACTTAGAGCCAACTTGGGGTCACAGAAATCCTCAAATAAGTAGAAAAGTGTAATTATGTTAATTGCTAAATATATTGTAGTAAAATACACAATGAGAACATATAACAGAGTAAATTGGCCTTGCTGGGGGGTCTGAAGAGTTTCTCTCTGGGGCATACATTTATGCTGATATGGGAAACATGAGTATTGGTTGATGAGGTGAAGAATATGGAAGAGTGTCCCAGTCTTAGGGCAGAACAAGCAAGAAGGCCTTGGAGTGGGAGAGAATGGCATATCTAAGAAGGAGGATTTGTATATTTGAACATAAAAATGAGATAGCAGGGGCAAGGTTGTATATTCCTTAAGGGAATCTTTTGTACTATGGGAAACCATTGGGAAGTTTAAATAGAGGCTGAGAGCCAATGCCTTACAAGTTCACTTTGGATGTATTGTGAATAAATGGAAAGATCAAAGGGAGATGTGAATGTAATCGTTGAAAAGAAAGATGATGGAGAGAGAATCCACTATATGGGAATTGGTTTTTCCCTAAAACCTACCTGGACCATGTTTTTTTTTTCATGGATAATTATAGCAAAACATGTAAATCATTTCTTATTTTCTGGATAATAATTGATTCCCTTCCTGCAAATGGTCATAGCAAAATTTATGTAAGTTGGTCTAGTAACATGAGTTAAATCCAGATAAGATGTAATGCTTTATAATCTAATACCTTTTTTTAGAGTTATAAAGGGAAAGGGAAGGGAGGGATAAGGGAGGGTAAT
>PVKS010009578.1:38531-63574 GCA_004027875.1 Aplodontia rufa | reverse complement strand
TAATGCTTTACAATCTAATACTTTTTTTAGAGTTATAATGGGAAGGGGAAGGGAGGGATAAGGGAGGGTAATTGGGGGGGGCACTCCTGGGGATAATTGCAATATCCAGAATATATACATATTTTATACACATTTTATATTATTTTGTTAAAATCTTGTAAGGTTGCTCAAAATAAAAAAATTAAAAAAAAAAAAAAAAAAAAGAATATTCAAGGGGCTGGAGCAGTGGCTCCAGTTATGGCGCTTGCCTGGCATGTGTAAGCATGTGGGCTTGAACCCCAGCACCATATACACAGCCAAGTGTCAGAGCAACAAAGGCTACATGAAAAACTAAATAAAATTGATTCTCTCTTTATCTCATATTGCCCCTCTTTCTTAAACAAACAAACAAAAAAATTAACAATCTACATCTTTAAAAATCAACTTTACCCCATGCTACTCAGGAGGCTGAGGCAGGAGAATCACAAGTTTAAGGCCAGTCTGAGCAACTTGCAAAACCCTTTCTCAAAATAAGAAATAAAAAAAAGGGCTGAGGATGTAGTTTAGCAGCACAGTACCATTGGGTTCAATCCCTAGCACTACCAACACCACCATCACCACAAACAAAAATTCTACCTTTTAAAAAGGATGGCATTATTTTGGTATTGCCATAAATATAACTCATTAACATGCAATGACTGAAATTTTGTAATGAATTTTGCCACTTGACTATTTTTACTAAGTTTTCCGAGTCTAAAAACATCTTTGTTACAAGAAGAATATCAATTTTTAAGTCAGATGGTTACAAAACTCAACAGTGAAAATTTAGCATGATGTACTATTATCATTAAATTAGCATTCTAAAATCTCTAATGGTAAGCTCTTAATAAATGTACTGAACTGGGATAGGATCTTAATTTAGTCCTGAAGAGGGTTACATTTTATTTAGGAAAACAGGTCAATTTATCATAATAAACATGCATGTACAAACATTTTATCAATTGACATTCACATTACAATAGGCCAAGTTATAAATTCTATGAAAAGGTGAATATTTCTAATACATACCTCTGCACATAGGTGGAAATAGCAAAGAAGTATCGTTGCTTCAGAACATGTAATAACCAAAATGATAAATACCAGAAACAGGAAGCCAAACATGTAATACATCTGGTGTGACCTACAATTAAACAAGTCACAATGAAACTATAAAAATGTTCTTTGACACAATAAATGACACTATATCCATTTTTCTTTAACTGAAAAGGTTTTTTTTTTTTGTCCCAATTAAACAAACAAGACAAATTTTCATAGGGTTAGATGGTGAAGGGGTCGGGGTGGAGCAGGGAGAACGAGAGAGGATCAAGTGATGTCATGAGATTTCTACCTTCCTGCTCAGGGAGAACTTGAAAGTTCTTTTCATTCAAGTATGGAGAGTCAGACATGTTTAATGCAAGCTTAATGGAAAGGCAGAGTCAAACTAGGAAAAGGCTGCACTGTTACATATAGTTTGTATATGCGGTGTTCCCTCCAAAGGTCCTTTCTATGTTAATGCAGGAATGTCCAGAGGTGAAATAGATAGTGAGAGCGGTAACCCATCAATCTATCCTAGTGTCAAAGAACTGACCGGGTGGTAACTGCAGGCAGGTGGTACCTGGCTGAAGGAGGTGGGACCTGGGGGGGGGGCGTGCCTTGGAAGGGTGCATCTTCCTTCTTGTGGCCCCTTCCCCTTTCTGCTTTCTGACCCTCCCATGAGATGGGCAGCTATTCTTCACTGGGCCCTTCCCCATGATGTGCTGCCTCACCTTGGGCCCAGGGTGATGGAGTCAGTCATCTATGGACTGAGACCTCTAAAACTCTTTTTTTTTTTTTTAAAGAGAGAAACAACTTTATTGAGTTTTTCACATGGCTTTAGCTGCTCCAACACTTAGTTGTGTACATGGTGCTGGGGTTTGAACCCGGGTCCTCACGCTTGCCAGGCAAGCACTGAAACCGCCGAGCCACCGCTCCAGCCCCTCTAAAACTCTTTTAAGCTATTCTTGTCGGGTTATTTTGGTCACAGTGATGAAAAGCTAACTAAAACAATTTCTAACCACATGATAAAATCTGTTGAATTTGGAAAATTACTATAATAATTAGGAAAAAAAGATGTTCTAATCACTGAAAAGCTCAAATTTAGTTTTAATTTTAAGCTACCTCAAATACTGTTACTTTCTGTAATATATGTCAATGTGATCAAATGATGATCACAACATTCTATGGACACACACATATTCATACACAAAAAGTGGCTCAAAATCACTACTACGAGTTTTCTATAGGAACAAGAGATCAGAGAATGAAGGCATCTAGGGACTGGAAAGGGTTTTGGAGGTCATCTAGGTCAACCCCTGCTCCCATCCCATCCAATGAGTGTTCAAAGAGTCCTCTCCTGGAGTAGGACCGATTAGTTAAGAGCATGGGTTTGGAAAGACTTAGGTCAATTTTCTGTCACATGGTAGTTGTGTAACATAATTGCCCAATCTCCAATGTCTCATTTTCATCTCTATAAAATGAACATAATTACCGTATAGAATTCTGAAAATTAAGTCATAAGAATTAGATAAGTACTAACAAGTCTTCGATTAATATTAGCTGTTATCACTATTATACTTTTTTCTACAGAAAAAATAAAATAACCTATGGGTCTTATGATTTTTGCTTTTAGAGAACTGCATACACTTATAAGACATAACAGCAACCCATATAAACAAACAAAAAGCAAATATTATATAAAATGATAACGAAAATAAGTCGACTTTCTTCTTAGCTTACCAAATACTATTCAGAATGAAGAAAAGCTGTATAAAGATGCAGCCAAAGGGCAAAATCCCTCCCATGATAATACCAGGCAAAGGCTTTGTGTAGAAAGACTGTTCAGGAATCTGACGTGGAATCTGATTGGTTCGAACTGGGTGTTCAATAGCCTTCAGTAAAGGAAGAAAGAAAGAATTCAAAATTGCACATCTATTTTTAAAATTTTTCTCTGTATAAGATTATCTGCCTGCTTTTTCTCTGCTTCCATGCTGACACTAATGGCAATGAACGTCTACTTAAGTCATTAAACTGAAATTTGTATTTAAAAGCAATGAACCAGACACTAACAGGAACAACACTCAGTCTGCCTACTGGAATAGGTCAACACTGCTTCCAGCAGTTATCCAGAGTAATGGCTTTAGAAAAAGTTAAGAAATATACAGGAGAGAAACAGTACTTGGAAAATGACAGTTAATGAAAAGACAGAGTTAGGGTTTTCATTTAAATTATAAACTTACTGTAAGAAATCACTGGGTTCTGGAATTTTTGTCAATGTTTCTTTTATTTGGAGGTAGGGAATGACATCTATTGTTCTTTCTTTCTCTCTTTTTTGAATACTGGTCATCCTTTGTTTGGAGGTGGCAATAACCCCTAGCCAGTGCCCCTACCAAGCCATTTCCATAGGCCTTTTCTCCCCCCAACATTTTTTAGTGGTGCATTATAGTTGTACGGAATGATGGGATTTGTTGTTACACATTCACACATGCATACAATATAACTATATACTTTGGCCAACATCCCTTGGCAATGACATCTTTATTAAATTATTCAATTTTACTAAGCATCAAGAACATAAAGAAGACAATGAAAGGCTATATGAAGTTTTATGACCATAGGTGTTGATAATGTTCTCAATTGTGCCCTCCCCCAACCTTTTTTTTTTTTCCTTTTCATACCTGAGATTGAACTCAGAGGTGCTTTATTACTGAGCTACATCCCCAAACATTATTTTTTTTTATTTTGTTTTAAGGCAGGGTCTTAAGTTGCCCAGTCTAGACCCCCAACATTTTATCCTTCTAACTCAGCCTCCGAAATAGTTGGGATTATAGGAATGCATGACCCTGCCTGGCAAAACTTGATATTTTCATAGAAATAACACCTCCATGGACTTGATTATTTTACATGCAGTTATACTGATAGACTGGAGATAATCATATCATGCTTCAATATGTATTTTTTAAACTTTTAACCAGCATAATTTTTGAATTTTAAGTATTTAATCTACATAATTAAATTCAAATTATTGTTTTACTATTTATGATGTATATATTTAAAATAATAAAGAACTGAAATATTTTAAAGCCTGTATGGGCAGGTGCAATGCAGACTATGAAAGCCATGACAGTCTCTGCTACATCATTCCAGGCCCCCTTATAAAGTATATCATAGGGGCTGGAGCAGTGGTTCAGTGGTTACAGTGCTTGCCTGGCATGCATAGGACGTGGGTTCAAATCCCAGCACCATGTTCATACAAAGTGTCGGATCAACAAAAGCCACATGAAAATTAAGTAAAACTGAATCTCTTTCTCACTAAAAAATCATTGCTCCGAGACTTCACTGCATACATGGGGGCTGGAGTTTGAACCTGTGTACTCCCACATGCTGGGCAAGCACCATAACTGCAGGGCCACTGCTCCAGTCCCAAAGCTCTACTCTTAGTTTGCAATCATTTTCTTATACTTCACTTCCTAAATGATACTCTTTGCTTATTTTTTTTTTTTAAAGAGAGAGGGACAATGAGAGAGAGAGAGAAGACAGAAATCAATTTAATTTAGTTTTTCATGGACTTTCATTGCTCAGACACTTCATTGTGTACATGGTGCTTAGGTTCGAACCTACATACTTGTGCATGCAAGGCAAGCGCCATAACTGCTGAGCTACCAAGCCAGCCCCATTCTTTGCTTATTTAGTTAAGTACTCCGCACTAACAACTCTTTACTGCTTAAGAAAAAATGCAGATCTTTAGGTTAAAAAAAAAAAAAATAATGGGCTGGAGCATTAGCTCCATGGTTACTGTACTTCCTGGCATGCACCAGGATGGGGTTTGAACCCCAGCACCATGTACACAACAAAGAGTAAGTCAGAGCAACAAAGTCCACATGAAAAACTAAATAAAGCTGATTCATTCTCTCTCACTGTCCCTCTCTTAAAAAAAAAATTAATAAAAATACATTTTCATTAGTTTATATCAGTATCTTTCCCAATGAATCTATATTCCTTTCCATTTACTTAAAAGACTCTGAAATCCTATAACACCTCTTTTAGTCCACAATAATAGCATTTTTAAGAATTTTCTCTGAAATCCAGATCCCACAGAACATCTTTTAGATATTTTTATGATCTCTTTCAAGGTGGTATATGCTAATTCTCACAGCTGAAAAATCACTTGAATAAATTAGCACCTAGAAACTTACATTCTTCTTAAAACCAAAGTATGCACCAATAAATGTCAGAGGTACCGATATGCAGAACCAAAGGGCCAATATTGCAACAAGTGTGCCAAAAGGAATGGCTGCTGAAGATCCTTCTCCCCAGAGGATCAGATTCATTATAAAGAAGTCAGCAAACACGATCCTGAAAGACACAATAGGCTCTGAGTAAAATCTAAGTTGGAAGCAAAATGAAGTCGTAACAGTAGTATATAATTAATATTGCTACTTTTGTATTTCTGTGATATATACAAAGAAGGTAGAATTGCTACGTTGTAGCATAGGTGAATTTAAAACTTTACTGGAGACTTGAAAATTGTTCTTCTAGGGGCTGGAGCGGTGGCTTGGTGGTTATGGTGCTTGACCAGCATGCACAAGTACACGGGTTCAAACCCCAGCAACCCACGTACACAACTAAGTGTCAAAGCAACTTAAGCCACGTGAAAAACTCAATAAAAATTGATTCTGTCTCTCTCACTGTCCTTCTCTCTTTAAAAAAAAAGAAGAAAAGAAAATTACTCTTCTAATTGGTTTTGTTCAATTTAAACTTCTACAGTAGCTTATGAAAGTTACCTATTTACATTTTTCATCACACCTGAATTGTTGTTTTGACTTGTATTTTCTACCAACAACTGCTTTTGGGTTTGTGGATCAGTTTGTTGGCTTTTTAGGTTTCACCTTCTGTGACTTGCTGGTTATATTCACCGCTTTTTTAAAATTTGGGCTGCCCGTCTTTTGCAAAGTCATATACGTGAATAACTAGTCTAGTCACTAATTCCTCATTAAACACCTTGCTCTCTTAGTCTGCAGGTTTTTCTGAACCTAAACATCTAAACATGTTATAGTTAAGTTTCCTTTCAGGCTCTTCTGCATATATTTTAAAAATATGGTTGTAATCACACATAATTAGTGCTATATATACTACTCAAGTGTTTTGTTTTGTTTTTAAAGTGCTGAGGGTCAAATCCAAAGCTTCACATATGCTAAGCATGTGGTTTATCACTGTGCTATCTACCCAGCCCTACAGTTTTTAAACATTTTCCCCTTTACCTTTTGTATTCCTTGTTTAAGAGAACAGTCTTCCCTAAGATCATGAAGATACTCATATACTTTCATTCAATAATTCTGCCTGTTAGATTTAGGTTTTAATCTACTAAAAATTGATTGTGTGTAATATAAAAAAAGACATTTTTTCTCTTCATATAATGAGTTATCCCAGCATTATTTAAGTTCCTCTGGTTTAAGATGTTGTGTCTAGCATACTTCCATGCAGACATGGTCTATTTTTACCTACGTAAAAAAGTAGTTACTAAAAAATTCACTTACCCAGGACAAAGAAATGATGTCAACAAAACATTTGTTTTCCACTTCTCACCTCCAAAGGCTATAGAAGAAAACAAAAGTAGAATAAATACAAACTCTTCTTTAAACAAAGCCAAAAAGCCATACTCCCAAGTCTGACAACTGCCAAACTTTCAGGCAGACACTGGCTGCTCATGTTTAGAAAACGATCCCAGCAAATCACCATGACGCCCCTTAACAAATATTTGATCCAGATCCAAGATGCACAGCACAGGATGTCCTGCTCTAGAGAATTTAGGTTCAGCACAAAATAAATCTGATATAAAAGGAAAGTCATCCAGATCAGTTCTTCTTTCCTATTTTTTTTTTTAAGATAGAGGGACAGTGAGAGAGAGAGAGAATTAATTTTATTTAGTTTTTCACAAGGCTTTTGTTGCTCCGAGACTTTGCTATGTACGTGGTGCTGGGGTTTGAACTTGTGTACTTGTGCATGCAAGCCAAGTGTCGTAACTGCTGAGCCACCACTCCAGCCCTCTATTTTTTTTTTTTTTTTTAACCTCAAAACAAAACAATTCCCTTAAATCCTAAGTCGGTATCAGTTAACAGGACTGGGAATGAAAGGAAACCCTGGGGAAATTCTTGTTTATCGTGCGGTTTCAGGATCTGTTCTAAAACCAGGAATCCTCCAGTGTGACATGCAGTCCTGTAACCCTCCACAGCAGCTGATTCAAGGGCTCCTCGAGCACCATGGTTTCTGGTAGGGGTTGGGTAGGTGAGTGCCAGATGAGGCAACTGAGAAGAAAAGGTGGATTATGGCCTTTTGCCAGAAGAGATAGGCTTATAAACTTTTTACTCTTTTTTCCCTCTTCAATCTTTTCCACCTTAAAAATAATATCAAACACTGAAATAAATACAGTGAAAAACAGAAAGTACTCCCCTGCTCCCAGTTTAAAAGTCAGAAATAAAACTGAAAATAGTTTTGATTTTTTTTTTTTTAAAGCAAGAGAGAAAGAGAATCAGATCTACTCATTCCTTCATCTAGTCTCAGTTTTTCAAACACTTAGTTGTGTACATGATGCTGGGGTTTAAACCTGGGTTCTTGTGCATGCCAGGCAAGCACTCAACTGCTGAGACAGTGCTCCAGGCTCGAGAGTTTTGATTTTTTAAAGATGGAAGGACAGTGAGAGTGAGAAAGAGAGAATCAATTTTCATTTAGTTTTCATGTTGCTTTCATCGCTCCAACACTTTGCTGCATACATGGTGCTGGGGTTCAAACCCTGGTCTCTGTGCATGCCAAGCAAGCATTATAGTCATTAGCCACCTCTTCAGCCCTAGTTTTGATTTATAAAAAAGTTTTAGCATTGTTTTTAGCAAAGTTTAAATACCACTCATCCTTAAAAAACAAAAAGACAAAATTATCTACCTACATAGACATGCATGTATCGTACACTCATCCATATATATGAATTCACAGTGTTACTGATTTGTGAAATGATTATTTCTGGGCTCAATACAACTCTGACATTCAAGCACCATTTTTTAAATATTAGAAAAGATTCTATAAAATGAAGTGTTTTCTGATGAGGCCACAGGACAGCACCTCCCAGTCACGTTCTGCCTGATGAACATGCTACCTCATCTGAGCAGGGGGAGCTGAAGGATAAGTGGCACCAGCAGGAGGGTGTGGATGGGAAGGCAGGCGTGAAGGTGGAGTGGACTGAGGAACTGACGGAAAGTCAGTGCGGCTGAAACCATTAGAAGGAAGAGGGTAAAGGCAAAAAGAGGGCAGCAGGGGTCTGATCATATCTCACATGCATTCAGATTCACATGACTACCTGTTGGAGTCTGACCTTCATTCTATTTCATCAGCTGCCCTACAGTGACCTTGTGACAATTATTGGGGTCTGACCTTCACCTCCATTTCATCAGCCGCCCTAGAGTGATCTTATAGCAAATAGCTTATGACTATTTGCATAAGCTCCTTTTGGAAGGGCTGCTAGGTCATGCTTTGTTAAAGATTAGGGTGGGTTAAAATGTCTTAACTACAGGTTACTCCCTAATTTTTGTCTGTACCCTAGTTTTTTTGTCTGTACTTGAAATCTGCATAACTCCTGGTAACTCCCTTAGGATTATAAAAGGAAATGTAGAGTCCAAATAAAATGAGACAACTCCACCTAGATCTCCTGCCTGTGTTCTTTCTTATTCTCAGCCCGTCCTTCAGGTCAGAACCCAGCTGGACCGGGGCAACTACCCTGATCCTACATCCTTCAGTAAAGGGCAAAAGAAAGAATGAACTTGATAAAATCCGTGCAAATTAAAACACACACACACATGTAGACTGAACTCCACACCCGCAGAAGCAACCGTGTCTGTCAGTGGAGCTTTTATTTTTACTTGAGGCTGAGATTCCCTAGCCCTACCTTAAGGTCACCCATATAACCCTACTGTGTTTCACCTAAAATATTTTTTCCTGTCAAAAAGACCTTGGTTCACAGCAAATCCCAAAGTACTGATGAGGGGTTCAGCATTCCTAAGTGGGGCCAACTCACTCTCTCCGACCCTGCCCAGCTGCTGCCCATGCTATCTGATCATTGCACTTAGCCTTACTCTGCAGGCCCGACCTCTTTCTTTTCCTCCACGAACTTTGCTTCACTTCCAGAAAGCAAGAAGAATACAGGAGACTGTATCTAACGATATTACAAAAGGAACCTACTTCAGGACTGTCTAAAAGAGTGAGATCTTAATCCACTTTAAGTAGAGTCTGTTATACGTAAGTACTAAGTTGGGAAGATGGGACTCTTCCCACATGTAATAAAGGATACACCTAGACATGTTCTTTGTTTTAGTTAAGAAATCAACGATATTCTGGGGCTGGGGATGTAGCTCAGCAGTACAGCGTTTGCCCAGCATGCGTGACGCTCTGAGTTCAGTTCCTAGTAAAAAAAAAAAAACAACACACACACACACACACACACACACACACACACACACACAGTGATATTAATTTGTATACTTTCTTACCTTGTTAGTGTCTATACACATACATGAACACAGCAGATCTAAGTTGTTTATGAGCTTACTCTGCTAAACCAAAGCTTAAAAGAAAAAGGAAAGAGGGATGGAGGATAAGAAGCACCCAATTTGCCAATTTCACTGTCTAAGCATTCTAAATAGATAAATCTGGGGATAGTCATTCATATAACAAAAGAAGTCACCAACCAGGGTTCTTCCACCTAAGGAGAGACATCTGCAATACCTACTGGTCACAGAGCACCACCTATCTGACACCAAGGCTCAGAGCCCTTGCTGGGTAGATTCAATTCCTGATCTGAAAACCAGACACAATGGCTTTTACTTACACTTATAGAATCTGGCAGCAACGTAGCCTGCAGGAGTGCCCAGCAGTACCCACAAGACCACAGCACACGTCATCAGTGCTCCTCGGTTGGCAGGGGACAAAAATCCCAGGCAAGCAAAAACTAAAAAATAAATCATTAAAGGTTATAAAAGTTATTACTGTTTCTTTTGTTGTGAAATGACAGAAGAACCCTCTCTCTCTCTTTTTCTTTAAAGAGAAAGAGGGAGAGAGTAAGAGAGAGAGAAAGAGACAATCAATTTTATTTTTTCATTCTGTTTGTGTTTCTTGTGCTTAGTGGTTTATGTGGTACTGAGGTTTGAACCCAGATCCTCATCCATGCCAGACAAGTGCTGTAACCGCTGAGCCACTGTTCCCGCCCATCCCCTCATATTTTAAACAAGAAAACAAATACACTTTCAGGAAAAACATGTATTATCTTACCATGAAGCTATACCAAATCTTAGTAATATTTAAGATACTGCATTTATATGTCAGATTTCTTGCCAGGGTTCATAAGACGCTCTCATTCGCATAGTCAGTGGAGTGCTTACACTTTTTCTCAGATTCAAGTAAGGTCTTTAAAGTCAATATGAATAAAAATATTCCCACTTTTATTTCATTAAAAAATTCCAGGTCCTCTGGGGTGAAAAAAATTTGAAGAATGTATAACATTGAACCATAAGTTATATAGGACAGAATCCAATCAGAGCAAAATAAGGGGGACAAGTTTTCATTGTACCATGAGCTTTCTGAAAACAAACTGTTGACGGATTTGATCAATGACTCAGGGAAACTCATACTAGTTGGTTAGCTTTGTTTCCTCTTCTCTATATAATCCTTTCTTCTAATTAGAATGAGAAACCTCTTACATTCATAGATGTCTAGCTTTAAACTAGAGCTGAGCAGTCAAAATGTACTCATGATTTCAAGCCTAATAAAATATTGTCAAGAAGCTTCAAGCAGCTTTCTAACCCCAGCAGCAAGAAAATTCCACTTCCTCAAAGTGTGCATGTCCAAGCACACATGTGACAAAGTACATACACCTGACAGGCACAATAGTGACGACCAACAGGAAGCAGATCAGGGCAGCTTGACAATTGCCAGGATTCCAGCTAAGATGCACCCCATGGCACTCCAGACCTGGGGAATGGACTGTCCTCGAGCAAAGCTGGTATCAGAGGACTTAAGGAAAATGATTCCTGTCACTTCCTGTCCTCAGCTCTCTGAAACTTTTCTCCTCACAAGTCCACTTCTAGCTGCCTCAACAAGGACCAGAAGATGGAGTGGCAGAAGGCAGTTCTGGATAAAATTTCAAAGCAAATGCTCACCTTCAAGAGTCCAGGTGCTGTCTGCCTTGGCTCTGTGGCCCCTGTGGTCTTTGCGCTAATCTCTGGCTGCATCTAGAGCTACCCTCCTCATTCTAATATTCTTAATACGTTTAACCCTATCAAAGCTGCATCTCCTTAAGTTGTGAGTAGATTTTAAAAAATGTTTTGGTTTTTGACTTGAACATGAAGGTCTTACAGGTGCTGTTTGGAAGTGATAATGCTCTCTGCAAAGCACTCATATGTTCATTCCATTAGAAAAACTGGAAGAATTTTACTTACAGAAATAGAATACAGCAATCCATGTTTAACATGTAATCAAACATTAAGAACAAATGCTCACTAAAAGAAAAAGTCCAGTTATTTTGATTCTTCCAGCAACGTCATTTGTTATTGCTTATCAGTAGCAAGAATTAAATAAAGGAAAATATAGGAAAAAAATTTAAAATTAAAAAATTCAGTTCATTAGGAAAACTGGAAGAAGCATGGAATTGTTTATTTTGGTACTAGGTAGGGACTGAATCCAGGAGTACTTTACCAATGAGCTACATCCTAGCACTTTGAGATAGGGTCAATTACAATCCTCCTGCTAGTCAGAGTAGCAGGGATTACAGGCATTCGGCACCTGAAAAAAGTCTTCTTTCTAAGTCCAACCCTGCCTCCAGTGGCTTCTCACCTCCCTTCTGGATGTTGGATGGAACATCTTGGAATCTTTTTTTTCATTTGGTACTGGATTTTGAACCCAGGGGTGCTTAGCCACTAAGCAATACCTCAGTCCTTTTCAAGTTGTTAAGGCTGGCTTTTAACTTGTGATCCTCCTGCCTCAGCCTCCTGAGTTGCTGGGATTATAGGTGTGCACCACCTCACCCAGCCATATCCTGGAATGGGTTCCTTTCCCCAGACTGATCCTGGTTCCAGGCCACCCAGTCTCCATATGGTCTCTGAAGACCCACTCATCTGTGTCCTGAGCCACCAAAACAAAGACTTACCAAGAGTGAATCTTTGGGTAAAGCTAACCTGTCTCTGAGCCAATCAGAGCCAAAGCACACAGAAGTTGAGTCAAAAGAACTATAAGCAATCTAATCTAGTAACTTTACTTAGGAAAACGCATTTTCAAGTAACTATTTAGAAAAAATATTTTCTACTTCTTAATTTTCGTATAACACTTACATAAAGTCACAAAAGTCATAATTAAAATCTGTGTCCCAGATCCTAGAAAGACTGACAGAAGCATTCCTTTTCTTGGAGGACGAAATATATCACCATGAACTAGTTTCCAGCCAAATTCTTCCTGGGCATCCTCCTAAAAAGAGAATGAAATAAGTTCAATGTGTCATATGGAATCACCCACCCAAGAGAGTTTATTCACTACTGAATACGCCTTTAGAGAAAAAAAATAACTTATAAATGTTAATATTAATTTTGAAAAACAAACCTTGACTCATGGAGTTTTATATGGCTTTCGTAATTTTTTTTTTTTTAAAGGGAAAGGGACAGTGAGAGAGGGGGGAGGGAGGGAGGGCAAGCGTGAGAGAGAATCAGTTTTATTTAGTTTTTCATGTGGCTTTTGTTGCTCTGACATGTCATTGTATGTGGTGCTGGGGTTCGAACCCACATCCTCATGCATGCCAGGCAAGCACCATAACCGCTGAGCCGCTCCTCCACCCCTTAAATTGTTTCTAAAGGAACATTGTGTGTTAAGTCTATAAATACAGTTACTGAGAAACCTGACAAAAGATGTGATTCCTACCTAACTCTATTCTAAATAAAGCCTTGTCATCTAACTTGACTTAATTTTTGATCACACTCTATCCTCTTTGGCTTATATTTATTTACCTCCCCAATAAGCAAACATTATTATTATACTACAGCTATTTTACTAGTATAGCCAGTTCGGTTATAAACACACCAATAAGTCTGTGCTGCCAGCCCCAAATGCATCTGACCTCCACACACACGCACAAGCTCCTAACGAACAATTCTACCTGGTCGTCTTAAATCTTTTTTTTTTTTTTTTAAAGAGAAACAACTTTATTTAGTTTTTCACATGGCCTTAGTTGCTCCAACACTTAGTTGTGTACGTGGTGCTGGGGTTTGAACCCGGGTCCTCGTGTTTGCCAGGCAAGCGCCGAAACCACTGAGCCACCGCTCCAGCCCCATCGTCTTAAATCTTAAACAGAACTCAACTGAGCTGATTCTCTCCCCCTAAGTGTGCTCTCAGTAGATAAAAACTCCATCCTTCCAGCTGCTCAAATTTCAAAACCTGGGAGTCACTGAGTCTCTCCTTTTTTCAAACCTCCAGTACAAGTCTTAAATCCTGTAGTTCTACCATCAAAATACATCCACAGGACCCTCACCTCTTCTTTCGAGGCTGAAATTCTCATATCTTACCTGGATACAGGCTGGCTACACTAAATTGGTTTGTTTCTGCCCTTGTTTCCATTCAGCCGATCCTTAATACAGCAGCCAGAGGGATCCTTGCAACCAATCATGGGGTTGGGTCAGAAACCAGTGGCCCTTCACCGAGCGCTCTGGCTTCTATGCTCTCCACTTCTTACACTCAAGCAGTCAATCAGCTCCAACCCCTCCTAAACACTGTCTCCTTCCTCCCTTCCCCCTGGTAATTCTTAAATGCCTCCTGACTGGTATCTGCCCTGCTCTAAACTATTCTCCACATGACTGACTGACTTACTTTCTTTCTTTCTTTCTTTAGAGAGGACAGTGAGAGAGAGAATCAAATTTTATTGAGTTTTTCACATGGCTTTTGTTGCTCTGACAGTTGTGTATTTGGGTTGCTGGGGTTTGAACCCGTGTACTTGCGCATGCTGGGCAAGCGCTGTCACCACTGAGCCACTGCTCCAGGCCCCCCGCAATGACTTTCAAACATCAATCTAGCCATGTCATTGCTGTTTCAAATTCCTCAACAGCTTCTTAATGACCTGCAGAACACAGAGCTTACCGATGCTTCACCATCTGGCCTTTGCTCACTTCTTCATCTTTTTCTCTCAACATTCCCTGAAGGGTACAACTGTATCCCTTCTCACAAATTCCTGTTTAAATTTCTACCTTGTGCTGGACACTGGACATTGGATACAATAGTGCATGCCTGAAAGCCTAGCTACTAGTGAGGCTGAGGAAGGAAGATCACAAGTTCAAGGGTTTTTAAAAAACTGGGGGGAAGATGTTGGTAGGATTCTACAAATGAAACAAGACTGAATATGAGTTGATAAGTATTGGATGATCCTTTTGTAAACGTCTGTTTAAAAAGTAGGAGAAAAGTATATGAACCTCTCCTTTTCGAAGGGTAGAATCAGACAAGGGATCATCTCTGGTTACTTTTTTTTTTTTTTTTTGGTACCAGGGATTACAGGAGTTGCTTAACCTCTGAGCCACATCCCAGGCCTTGCTAAATTGCTGAGGCTGGCTTTGAACTTGTGATCCTCCTGCCTCAGCCTCCCAAGTAGCTAGGATTACAGGCATGCACCACCATGCCCGACTGTTTACTTTTTATTGAATAGACACTAAAAAAACCTAGGTTTTGCCAGAGAGCTAAGGCCCTTTTTCTGGGCCAAACTTATTATCCTTGCAGAGATAGACTACCTAAAATACATGTATGCAAATGTATAAACAAATTTTCTCACTTTGTTTTCTTAACCAAAGGATAGTACTTTATATGCATATTTCATACTTAGCTATTTTAGCATAATACCATCTTTTTTAAATTTTGTTTTTAAGAGACAAAGGGAGGGAAGGAGGGAGGGAGAGAGAGAATCAATTTTATTTTTTTATCTAGCCCGTTTCTCTAAAACTTAGTAGTGTATGTGTTATGGGGTTTGAACTCAGGTCCTTGCACATGCCAGGCAAGTGCTCCAACTGCCAAGCCACCACTCCAGCCCCATGTAATAACAACATATTGTACTGATCTTAAATTGGAAGAATTCTGCAAGCCTAACTTGGAGTCTTTCTTTCATTCTGCCAGCAATCAGAGGCACTCATATATCTAGAAGTATTTCGATTCTGACACCCCTGAGAATCCAGATTTTCTCCAGAAGACGGCTTCTCACCACACACCCACAGGTTAGCCTTCCAACTGGCTGAGGAGGGATACAAGCATCACCCAGGGAACCTCACCCCATACACTTGCATTCTGTTTCCTGTCTGGTTCAGGCCCATTCTTTCAGGGCACAGGGTGGAATAGGGTCAGTCTTTGGATACAGCCCAGCAATGCATCAAAAAATCTAGTACACCAAGGCTTGACTGACTTATTTATGCACTCATTGAACAAAGTTTTATTGAGCAACAACTCTGTTCAGCACTGTTTAAAACACAAGTGTAAGTAATACAAAAATCCCTCCTCTCATGAGTATGTATTCTCATTGGGAAGGCAGCTAAAAAAGAATAAATAAGCAAAGTAATAGTATTTTGCAGTGTAGTAGGCAGAGAAAAATCAGGAAGTATGGCAATGTGTATACAGGAGACAGTGTAACCTTATGTGGAACAGTTGAGAAGTCTTCACTGGGAAGATCACGTTTCTGCAGAGCTGAAGAAGGCAAGGCAGGGATAAGCATTCAAAACAGAAACAGCAGCAAGGATGCCGGGCCTGATGTGGGATGTGGGGTGCGTCTGATGATGGCAAGACGGCCAGCATGGCTGGATTTGAGCACCGAGAGGCAACACACGGGCTTACAGGCCAATGTGGTCTCTGTATTTACTCTGAGTAAAACTGGAAGCCACTGGAAGGTCAAGCTTGGAGTGATTTTCTCATGCTGCAGTTAAGAGCAGCAGTGGAAGGAAGCAGGACCACCATGGGCCTGCACGCCACACAGCAACTGTATAAACCAAGACTATTTGGAAAAGCTGATTATGAACAGAGTATTTAGAAATTATTTTTAAAAAGTTTTAATAAGGGGGATGGAGTGGTGGCTCAGTGGTTACAGAGCTTGCCTGGCGACCATGAGGACTCAGGTTCAAACCCCAGCAGCACATACACAACAAAGTGTCAGAGCAATGAAAGCCACATGAAAAACTAAATAAAACTGATTCTTTCTCTCTCTCTCACTGTCCCTCTCTGAAAAGAAAAAAAGTTTAATAAGACACATAATCAAGAAAAGTCACAAGAAAGAGACTAAAGGAGAAATGCTAAAAGATTATAAATCTTAATATATTCTTTTCCCAATCAAAACAGTACAGAAAGGTCTGGGGTGTAAGGATAAAGAAGCTGGGGAATAGCAAACAATGAAAACTTGTATATTTTTGCATTCAATATAAATTACTGTGATTCTTGCAAAATTTTTATTATTGTGTTGTCATGAAATGAAAAAAATGTAAAACGCATAACATTATGAAACTTAAAGTGTTTGAGAAGAAATGAACCTGGGACATTGAAATTATGCTGAATACACCAAAAGGCTAAAATGACAGAAATTCAATTAAAATTTAAGTACACCTGGCTTGGAAATTATATCATTCAACTTTGCCCTTTCACAAACCAAGTACATGGTAGGGATGGGGAAGCTAACAGAGTTCACACAGTGAAGGAAGGTCACCTACTGACACAGGCAAGGCTGTGAATAGTTAGCACTGAATACTGTAAGGACTAAACTTTTAGAGGATACCTATTCCTTTTTTTTTTTTTTATACTGGGGATTAAGTCCATTTGCACTTAATCAGTAAGCTACATTCCCAGACTTTAAAATTTTTTTTTTAAATTTTGAGACAAAGTCTCACCAAGTTGCGGAGACCAGCCTTGAACTTGCAATTCTCTTGCCTCAGTGTCCTCCAGTCACTGGGATTATTCTCAAGTATCACTTTCTTATTTGAAACTGTGAATTCAAGACAGCTTTTGGGAAGAATGTTTTGAAACAGTTTCTAAAGCTATTTTAAATTTTCTAAAGCAACGATAAAGACTGTCTTTGACACACAAAGACTAGAAAAAATGTTCCCACTCACCGTAGAATCCATCTGATTATATCTGGCAATATCTTTATGCAATGTCCGTAACATAATCATAGCTACCATTCCAGATAAGAAAAGAACAATGACCAGGGAATTCATTATGCTGTAAAAATAAGCACATCACAATCAATCTGTAGCTTTATCTACAGATGAGTAACATTAAAACAGCATGAATCAAAATCAAAGTTAAAACTACCTAAAATCCAACAGTCAATGAACTGTATTTTTCCACGTTTCCTTCTAGAGGACCTATAAGCTTTACACACTTATCCTAATGCAGTTCCTATTTTTGTTTTGATGGAACCCACAGCCTCGTATATGCTAGGCAAGAGTTCCAGCTCCTGTTTTATAGTCTATTTGGAACTAGAACTTTTTTTAAATCCATGATCAACATTATGAAATAACTACTATGCCTAAATCATTGCATCACATGCAAGGAAACAAACAAAGGACTATCCTGGACCTTAAGAAATTTACTGAAGAACAAATTTACTCAACAGATTAGTGAGTGTCAAAAAGATTAATGAGCAGAGCAGGAGAAGGACAGTGATGGCCCCATGAAGAGGCTTCTAGGTAAGTTTTTTTTGTTTTTTTTGTTAAAGAAAGAGGGGACAGTGAGAGAGAGAGAGAGAGAAAGAGAGAATGAATGAATGAATTTTTATTTAGCTTTTCACATGGCTTTCAATGCTCTGAGACTTCGCTGTGTACGTGGTGCTGGGGTTTGAACTTGCGTACTTGCGCATGCCAGGCAAGCACCATAATCACTGAGCTCCAGCCCCTCTAGGTAGGTTTTGAGTCATGCTTTGGAAAGAATAATAGTTGTATTAACAGTAGCAGCGTCTGTTTACTGAACACTCTTGGGTGCCAGTAATGTCCTCAGATGCTTTGTGCCATTATCGCCTTTAATCCTTGGAATGATCCCAGGAGACAGGTGTTTCTACACAAAGAGGTGAACTCTGAGAAATAGACTGCCCACCCCAGGCCCTGTCCAGCAACCCATTAAAGCCAGGATTTGAGCCCAAGTGCAGACTTCTGAGCACACGAGAGGATTAGACAGCATATGAGATGTTCAGAGGGAAAAGGGGCAGAAAGTGCTCTTACCTAAACCACTGTATGTGGGTGTGGGGCATAGACTCAAGAATGTAGTCCCATCGAGACGCCCATCGGATATTCTTGTCTTCCTGGAGGGAAACAAAAGAACTCTACTGATGCAGCACACAGACAACCCCACAATTTGCTTCCACAGCCTGCCCTTCCATCCAGTCAGCACTGCTATTTCCAATTATCATAACCTGGGTTAGCTGTGAGATTCAGGGAGCTTTCAATTTACTCAAGTCTAGTGGAAATTAGGGTAAGATCAAGCAGTAAATTAAAAAACTAAAATGAAACAAACATAAACTGCCATAAGTTTCCAAAAAAAAAAAAAAATCTTGCTTTCAACTATAGCTGGTAAAGGTTTATTTTCAATGTCAAAATTTAGAGCTATATTTAATTTCTTCAGAAAATAATTGAATGGAATAATTTATTCCTTATTCTGGGCCTATGGGACGGCTAACCAGACCACAAAATCATAACCTAGGTACACTGATCATCTGGCAAATGTCATTCACACTTAGCTCTTAATACCTAAAAATATATACTGTTTACTGTGCTGGGCTTACACAGGGACATTAAATGTCACAACTACATAAAACTGCCAAAATCTTTTTTTTACCCCCTTTAAACAGAGGGGAATACTGCCTAAACTTTCCACAGCAAACTGTTACATTCCTGCTTAGAAACTTCTCCACTTATAAAAATACTTCCTTCAATTTCCTAAGAAAATCTACCAACGGGAAACTCTGAGCACATACTCAATCCTGATTTTTAAAATATTATTTATTGTTTCCATAATATTTTTGGCATACGTCTGACCACAGGAAACTCTGAGCACATACTCAAATCCAGATTTTGGAAATGGTATTGTTTCTACAATGTTTTCTGGCATATGTTTTTCACATTTTCATACTATCCTCTACGCCTATTTTATACCTTTTGTCTCGTATGTATCTCTTAGCCATAACATATATCAGGCTCAATTCTCCCAATTTCCTATACTTTTTCATTTAAACAAAAACTTAGTTTCAAGAGTGATTATGCTGCTTGGTGCTCTGAAAGACTCTCCTAAAAACCACCTCATTAACAGCTTATCTTTTAATCATCAGTATTTCTTAATTAGTTTAAGTAGTACAAATTTAAAATCAATTTCTGAATTATACCAAAGATAAAAACAAACTCACCTGGAAACTAACAGAGTAAGTATAGGCAATTTTGATCTCCCCAGAGGCCTTGTTACTTATATCCATGGGGGGGCCAGAGCAGTCTGGTTTATCTATATGGGTATGTTTGAAGCTGTGAGAAGAAACATTTTGGCAAGATGCTGATAAAGTACAGTTTATAAAATGGGGCAAAATAAAGGTTAGAAATTCTGTACCATATTTTGCAATGCTGCTAATAGTCCAAGATGAAATTACTCGTGTAAGTATAAGAGTTTATTTCATATAAACAAAGGGTTATGTGTACAAAGTCATTACTCAAAATTATAAACAAACTTCTGAAAACACCATACTTGAAGAGTAATAAATAATCTTTTCTTTTTTCTTTCTTTTTTTTTTTTTAAAACGGGGTCTTGCTAAACTGTTTGCCCAAGATGTTCAAAAAAACCCTCCTGGATTCACATGATCCTTCTGTCTCTGACTCCCAAGTGCTAAAACTACAGGTATGTGCCACTGCACTCAGCTAAAAGAAAAAAACACAGAGGGAGTTTAAAAAGACAGCCATCTTATGGCACGCATTTCTCTACACTTGTGATAAGATGGTTAATTCACTGGCAAGAAAGTCATAAAAAGAAAAATCAAAATATGCACTTTCATGCTAACATCCCTGAAACTTGAAGAGGTGCTCTTTCCATAGCTCTTCATTCGCTGGCATCTAACACTGCATGAAGGCTCAGAAACAGTAGCACCACTCAGCTCCCATGGGTGGACGACTGGAGGAAAGCCACGCATTGCTGAGGCAGTGCTCTGCCCACCAAAAAGGGGATACTACGCCAACCATTCATGTTTCCACTACACACTGACAAACCAAACGCTGTCAAAACTCCCTGACCGCAAAACAGAGAAACGAGCCTTGGCCTGACTACCTACTACAACAGGGAAATAACTGGCTTCTCTTAACCACTTAGTAACAAATTATGCTAAAAGGAGTCCGAGTCACAATCAATCCTGAAATTGCCAGAATAATGATTAAGGAATAAGTTAATAGGGCCTCAAATACTTATTCTTTGGACCTGTATTTCACTTACACTTACTTACTTTTTGTCTATTTGTATAGTTACCTTTTTGGTTCAAGTTTAGCAGCCACTAATCTTGCTCCCATAGACCCCGTTTCAACAACATGATAGTATATTTTGATGTCAACATGGTTGAAAATGTAAAACGTGTCTCTTTCATGGAATTCAGACTGTGGAACAGAACTTAAGGTTAAAGGCAGAAAATCGGCTATAGGAAGAGGCAAAATATAAACCTTTAAAATGGATTACAACTGGGCTGGAGCGGTGGCTCAGCGGTTATGGCGCTTGCCTGGCAAGTGCAAGGACCCGGGTTCAAACCCCAGCACCACATACACAACCAAGTGTCTGAGGAATGAAAGTCACATGAAAAACTAAATAAAAATTGCTTCTCTCTTTCTCTCTCTCTCTGTCCCCTCTTTCTTTAAAAAAAAAATAAATAAATAAATAAATAAATAAAATGGATTACAACGAGGAGGAAATTTTAAGCTTAAAATTTCAAATCTTTCCCATTAAAATGTTTACACTTTAAACTTAAACTCTCTGTAAGCCAAAAATTAACTGGGAGAGGTACAAATTATGCTTTTCAAAGTTTTAATTTTTACAAAAAATTTAATAAATATCTGATTCAAAAGAACACACATCTACTATTTTCTGGCTTCACTTACCATAAGATTAACAAAATAAATCTTAAAATAGTCACAGCTATGCTCAATCTTACATATTTAAACTTTTTTTTTTTAAAGAGAAAGAGAGGGAGAGAGTAAGAGAGAAAGAGGGACTCAATTTTATTTATTTTTCCATCAGGTCTCTGTTTCTCCTACACTCAGTTGTGTATGCAGTGCTGGGATTTGAACCCAGCAAACAAGCGCCATAACTGCTGAGCCATCGCTCCAGCCCCCATTTATATATTTTTATTCCCTAAAAGTTTATAACTTTGGATTAAACTAATAACCTACATTATTCAAGTGTCTCTGATCAACTCTCACAAAGCATTAATCAATATAACCAGTTTCATGATCAACTTAGCTCACACAAACTTCTATCAGATCATAATAAGAGAGTAAATTAGGTAGTACTAATTACACAAAGTTCTAATATATACTCCTAATAATTTTAATTACCTTCTAAATTAATGTCTCCATTCTATTAATCCATTTTTGTTTTTAATTTTGTTTTTATCATGTTGGGGATTGAACTCAGGGGCTCTTACATGCTAGGCAAGTGCTCCACCGAGCTACACTCCAGTCCCTATTAATCTATTCTTAATTATAAAAGAATGGCCTCACAGGCTGGACTTTAATAAAAGTATGCTACCAACTTAATACAAATTTCATGAACATATAGTGAGGTCTTTCTGGCATTCTACTGTCTTCTTATGTATAAGATTTATGAATCTAACTTTATTAAGAGTTAGAACGAAGTCCTACCCTTAGCATAGCCCTTACACAAGAGAAACATTCAGTAAAAGTTACATTCATAACATTACATTCAGTAAATGTAAAAGTGAATCTAAATTATTTTAATTCTGGGGTTAAATTTATACATTTTAATCTGGCTCAAGTTTAAAATCTAAGTATTTATGCTTTAGAACATCTGAACTGTATTCATTTAGTAAATGCTAATAATTTTTGTCAAAGTAAAGACCAAATTTTCCAAAACCCATGTTTTAAACAGTAGCACAGAATTAATCACAAACTTACATTAATAACACAGGCATCTTTTGCATGGCCTTTATCTGTAATGTAACAGCCAATAGGAAATCCAGGATTACAAAACCTCTGACCATCTTCAACATCATAACACCACGTTACAGGCATATTATCCACAATCCTATGCACAGAAATGAATCAAGTTAGAGGAGAACTCAGCAAATAAGACTAAGAATTAATGCCTAATCAGTGTCATGACTTTGTAAAATGTAAATGTGTAAACACCCTAAGATTCCAGAACCCTCAAAGAATTTTGATGAAACATAGTACTTCATAAGTAATGACATTATATGCCAATATGAAAAAATTTTATAGCTTCTTTGAAACTCTAAATACACATAGGAAAGGGGAATTTAATGAAGTAATTTGGGGCAATTACTAATTTAATGATATCATCTAGACAACTAAGCATAATTCACCCTTAGCAGACCACTCAAAGCTCTAAACAAGTGTAAAGCAATATATCTAGTTCCCTAGGAACAGTTTACTGGATAGTATAGAAGTAAATGTATTTCATTACTCAGGTAATTCAATAAAAAGGAGAATATAATTATAAAATATGGGAAAATAGTTAACCAAAAGGCCAGGTTAAAAATCAATGAAAGTTAGGGACTGAGCCAGTAGCTCAGTGGCAGAGTGCTTGCCCAGCATGCGCAAGGCTCTGGGTTCCAGGGGGTAAAAATGAAAATTATAGTGTTATCAGTTGAAACCATAAACTCAAGTAATTTCTAAAAAAATAATAATAATGTTATAGAGAATCAAATCTTTCAAGTTTTGTAGTATACAACAACAAGAAAAACCCAAATAAAGGTCTGCAGTACATACAGCAGCTACATTAAAATCTGAGCACATGGTCCCCTATGCCCAGCATACACTGCAGGATACAAATTTAAAAAAATGAGTCAAAATATACTAGTTATATTGTAGTCATAAGATGACACTCCAGGGCATGTTTTATTTGTTAATTAATGTGTGCCCTAGGAAGTAAAACTATGATTCTGTGTTCACTGAAGGTGTACATTAATGACCTAATAAAACAAGCCTTGTCACATTTAAATGCTATTTAATGTCCAAAATTTTGGAAGTATTAAGTATTAAGTTGCTCATTATTATAACCAGCAGGCTACTAGTTCCAACGAAAAGACTATAAAATATTAGAAGCATAAAAGAAGGCTATATAAAATAAATAATTCAGATTTTCTGGAGGCCTAAAGAAACAGATTAATTGCTTTAACTTTTTAGATAGAGAATGATGTTCAACCAACAAGTACATGAGGCAATAGATAATATCTTTATACTACTGCATTGCAGAGAAAGCACTACATAAAAATTGTAGTGCTAGTTACAAAATAAGGAATTCACCAGACATGGCGGTACATGCCTGAAATCCCAGCTCTTTGGGAGGCAGGGACAGGAGGATTGAAAATTTGAGGGCAGCCTCAGCAACTTAGCAATAACCTGCCTCAAAATAAAATTTTAAAAAGGGAATAAGAAATTAAAACTACACTGAAATTTCACTTCAATCCAGTCAAAACAGCAATTACCAAGAATAGGAACAATGGGGCTGGAGCAGTGGCTCAGTGGTTACTGCACTTGCCTGGCATGTGGGAGGACACAGGTTCAAACCCCAGCACCACATACACAATGAAATGTCAGAGCAACAAAAGCCACATGAAAAACTAAATAAAACTGATTCTCTCTCACTGTCCCTCTCTTTCTTAAACAAAAACAAAACCAAAAAAGGAATAGGAACAATGATAAACGTTGACAAGGGTGTGGGAAAAGGGGTACACTTGTGCACTGTTGGACTGTAAGTCAGTGCAACCATTTGTGGGGAAAGGGGTACACTTGTGCACTGTTGGACTGTAAGTGCAACCATTTGTGGGGAAAGGGGTACACTTGTGCACTGTTGGACTGTAAGTCAGTGCAACCATTTGGGAAAGCAGAATGGAGATTCCTCAAAAGAACTAGGAATACAACCACTACCTGACCCAGCCATCCCACTCCTCGGTATATATTCAAAGGATTAAAAATCAGTATAATACAGTGATGCAGCCACATCAATTTTCAGAAAAGCACAATTCACAATAGCCAAAGCCAAGGAGCCAACCAAGGTGCCCTTCAACAGATGAATGGATGAAGAAAATGTGGTGTATACACACAGTGGAGTGTATTACTCACTCATAAAGAAGAATTGCTTTATGGTATTTTCCAATAAATGGATGCTATCATGCTAGTGAAATAGCCAGTCTCAAAAAGTCAAAGGTGAAATGTTTTTCTCTGGTATGCAGAAACTAATCCAAAACAAGAAAAAGATCATGGTAACAAAGAGGAATGAAAGAGAGGGAGAAGGGTGGGATTGAGAAAAATCATGAAATGAATCAGACCCAACTTTCCTATGTATCTATATGAATATAACAGTGAATCTCACCATCACATACATCAATAAGACACTAGGTTTTTTTTTTTTTTTTAAAGGACAGTGAGAGAGAGAGAGAGAAAATCAATTTTTATTGAGTATTTCACATGGCTTTTGTTGCTCTGACACTTAAGTTGTGTACTTGGGTGCTGGGGTTTGAACCCGTGTACCTGCGCATGCCGGGCAAACGCCGTTACCGCCAAGTCACCACTCCAGTCCCCAAGACACTAGTTTTAAAAAAAGACTATTAGTAAATAACAGAAAGATTAGTAGAGGAAGAGAAAAGAGGGTGGGAGGAAGGGAGCAGAAGGAGAAATACTGGGGAGAACAAGTAATACTCCATGCTTTTACAATGATGTTACCGCATATTCTATTGTCAA
>PVKS010009578.1:0-38431 GCA_004027875.1 Aplodontia rufa | reverse complement strand
ACCTTCCTAAGTCAGAGAGTAGTATTTATTTTAATTTCTAACATCGAAAACATTAAAAGTCCTATTTTCAACCTGACAGAGTGAAAAAGGGTACAAGAAAAGGGCTTGCAAGGTCAGAGGTGAGTAACTGGTCTTCATTTTGGCCATGAAGGAACTTCCCAGTTTCACTCTATCCTCCAGAGACCCCCATTTGAAATATCTGCAACCAATCAAGCTTCATTTATTAACTCTTCTGCCAATAAATTAGCTACAAAAGTTTCTGTTCATGGGCTGGAGAGGTGGCTCAGTGGTAGAGTATTTGCCTAGCATGCACCAGGTCCTGGGTTTAATCCTCATCACTGCATACACAAATAAATAAAAGAAAAACAAAAACCGGATGAAAAAGATTAATTCTCTCTCTCTCTCAAAAAGTTTCTGATTATAATGGAATAACCAAAATTGTATTCAAAAGCAAAGAAACTGAGCACTTAAGTCATTCTATGTGTTTTTTTTTAAATTGTATGGTTTTAACATGAATAAATTTATACTACCCATTAGGATTTAGAATTTCTGAAAATACAGCATCATTCCCTGTTACTAACTTTGGATCTAGGATTGAATGCACTGAAATATCTTCAAGATCCCTTCCTGTCCAATAAACTACAGTGTAGGGGTTCTACAATTAAAAAAAAAAAAAATGTAAGCACTGTGGGAATTAGTTGAGCAATTACACTTTTATTTTTAAAATATCATAATATCATAAAGGACTGGGGATGTAGCTTAGTAGTAGAGCATTTGCCTATTATGTTCAAAGCCCTGGGCTCCATTTTCAGCACCACACATACACAAAAAGTCATGCAGATTTGGAAACTTAGGCAAGAAGTGTAATCACAAACAATGGAGAGCACAGTCCACGGGAATTCAGGTGTCTGGTGCTAGTACCAAATCACTAGTGAGTCTCAAGAAATCACAGCGCAGCCTAGGCTACTGACAGAGCAATCCCAAATGATCCTCAAATGCGTTTTATTTTTGGGATGCTGGGACTGAACCCAGGGTCTCTACCACTAAGCTATACCTCCCAGACCTTTTCATTTTTTTATTTGAGAGTGTTTTGCTAAGTTGCCCAGGCAGGCCTCAAGTCTGCCTCAGCCTCCCAAGTTGCAGGATGGTTTGCTTGTTTTTTTTGGAATAGGGTCTCATTTTGCTCTACTGGTCTTGAACTCCTGGCCTCAATAATCCTCCCAACTTTGGCCTCAAATCATGTTTTAATATCCCAAATAAGAAAGAAAAATATTCAATAATTTAAATAAGAAAATTAACTATTATTAACTCTTCTCTATAATGAGAACAATGGATTCATGCATGGTTAGAATGTTATGGAGACAAAATTACAGTTCATTCATGTAATGAAATGTCATAAAACTATGAAACAGAATGAAGTGAATGTAAATCTACAGAGGTACTTGACCTGGAAAAATGCCTGCAATATATATTTTTTTAAAATGAAACAAGCAAGGTGCAGAATAATATGTACAACATTTCAGCTTGCTGTTTAAAAAAGGTACACCCCTTTCACATACCCAAGAATGCACAGAAAAATCCAGAAACACACAAAAAATAAATGCCTAGGTTAATTGCATAATAAATTAGTTTACAATATTTCTAAGTATTTTCCTGCATAGAGGCTACTAAATAGGAGCTGCTTCTGTTGTCTTCAGGATCAAGACTGTACGTGGTACCCCTGGTGCAGAAGGGTGGGAGAGTGACTAAAAATTACCAACAGGCCTTAAGAGTCATTCTTCAATCAACAAATCAGCTGCTGTTAAAGGGAGCCTTTGTGAGAAGAGAGTATAAAAACTGGGCCTTAAATGTTATTTCGGAAGGTATAAAGAACAATTTGAAGGAAAAGGAAAACACCAATAGAAATTTCAGTTACTTATGAATAAGTAAATGTATCCCATTTACTTATACCATTCCAGCAACTAAGTGTATTATCACAGTGTCTTACTGGTTTTTCAGAATCCAGACATGAGGAGATGTCTGCACTGAGGGTCATATGGAAAAGCTGCAGGCAAGCTTCTGGCACAGCTTCTCCTTCCTTCCCCAGAGCCCCGCTTGACTAGGGGGAGTTCAAGTACAAGCTGCTCAGGTCTCCTATGAGAATGAAGCCGCCTAATGGCTGACTAGTTCAGGGATGGGAACATGCCCCAAGGCTGCCCTCTCCAGGCCTTTTTTGCACTTATATGGCAAGGATGAGGGAGAGGAAGAACTGAGCATGCCAAAATGAAAGAGATGCTCCAACCATATTATCTGCATCACGAAACCCATGAGCAATAAACTGAGGCCTAAGGCTCCCACCCTCCTGGTTCAACCAGACACGAACAGGACGTTCAAGGGAAAAACAAAAGACAGTCCTGGTCACCACCTCCAGCATCTTACACTTTCTAAAGAGGCAAAACACATGTAAACCATAAATCCACACAGAATACAGGCATTTGCAAGCAAAATTATCTGCAAGACTAACAATGGTCATACTTGTTGGCTTTTGAGAGCCTTTTTATAACATGTTATGTTTGACCCTGAATAATGTATGCATACAAATTTTGGAAACAAAATTAGAATGGTTTTAGATGCTTTTTAATTTTGACACAAACTCGTTAAGGAACTTGTTTCTTTGGTACTGGGGATTGAACCCAGGGGTGCTCTACCACTGAGCCATATCCTCAGCCCTTTTTACTTTTTATTTTGAGACAAGGTCTCACTAAGTTGCAGAGACTGGCCTCGAATTTGGGATCCTCCTGTCTCAGTCTCCTGATTCACTGGGATTATTACAGTCATGCACCACCATACTCAGAAGCTTGTTAATGTGACAAATAAAAGACAGGTTACATTATGCATGTGTTCATGATTGTATGGCAACAATTCCCTCCTAAATGTAAGACTATCTTGAAAAATTTAAAAAAAAACAAATAAAAGAGAGGTTAAACAAATTCTAAGTGTTTGATTTGAAGTAAGTAGTATATATAAAATATAAAAAGAAGTTACATTTTGTTTTGTTGTAATCTTTCTCATGGCTCATAATATAAAAGAACATTTATCTAAAAGACTGATTTAGGCTCTTTCCCCAATGCATAAATACACTCCTGTTACTACATATGAATAAAAGTGGTACTCTATGTTCCAGTCAAGAAGGACCAGATATTACAGAAATCTAAGCAAAGTTAAGAAATGAACTTTAAAGTCCACGGTCAACTTAATCCTCCGGCAAGTAAAGTCACTACTTCATGCCACGACTACCACCTAGAAAAGGAAGTCAATTAATTTACTACATTTTAATAGTCTACAAAGTAATTTAGTGATTGAAATGGATGTTTCAGACTGAAAATAAAAAACTCAAAATCCAAAATGTCCATATCTTACCAGTGATGTTGATAATTCAGTAACATGCTTTTTTTCAAGAAATCTAACTTTTGTTTGTCATCAGCTTTCTCTGTATGGTATGTTTTCGTACAAACAAGCGTACAGGTTTCCTCCTTATTAAACATAAACTGTATGAAAAGAAAGTAGAAGTTCTTTTAAGAAAAAATGCCAGATCCCTCGTAAAGACACCATAGACAGAATATTACATAAGTGCATTAATACTGGTAATAAATGTTTTTAAATTCTTTTTAGCTCAGATTAAATTTCAATCATGCTGCTTCTCTAAAAATTTAAGTCATCAATTTTTCTTTTCATTTAATTTTTCTTCTTTTTGATGACTTCAATCTATCCATCCTTTAAATGTAAAGGAGTCCCAGAAGCAAAGAAAAGAAACCCACGTACAGAACAAAATGGAATCACTATCTTCATAGTAATGTCCCATGCTCATGTTTTAGAATTCTGGGGTTGACAGCTTTCTAGTAATGAGCAGACAAATCTTTATGTTCAAACCTTCCGTAGATTTTAAGTGCCCCACTGAGTTTCAGCTGATGGAGAGTCAGCAGGGAACATGACGGAATGTGAGAAGACAAAGTCTCAGTTGGATATCTGCAACCCAAGTAAATACAACCCCTCTTTACTCAGTGTAAGGCTGCCCATTTTCAGGACCTGACTAAATAATAAAAGTGAAATAAAAATTGATAATTTTTTTTAAAAAACTAAGGATTCTTCCACTTTTGGAGTCCAGAACGTATTTCTCAGGAGCCATTTATGTCTTAATTTAAAAATTATATTTCCTACTTTCCAGAAGGCTATAATTGACCCCTTATACAAATAGCCCATAATTGTAAATCTTTTAATAAATTCAAACTTTATTACAGGTAGTAAAAAAAACAAAAAACCAAAATCCCTGCATGCTTCACTTCTAAGGAGTCCACTTTTTTAATGCATTATTTATTAACACCCCTGGCTGCTATCCATTTCCTCACAAGCAAATGTTTACGTGTAGCTCACTGCTGCCCCCTGCCAGCCAACGGTTTAATTCAGCTGCGCTGCTGTCAACACAGCAACAGTTGTGCCATTATTTGATATTCTAAACCTTATATACAACTTAAAGTTTAAATTTTCAACATGGAAAATGAAAAAACAAAAATATACACACTACAGAATCAGAGGTGTAGGCGCCAAACTTAAATTAAGCAGAGAGAGACATTATTAGTTAGAAGAAAATGGCAAACCTCACACCTTAATCCAATACTCACTTAGGTTTAGGTGAGCCAATTTGTGTGTTCAATCAGGAAAGACAATAGCAAGACTGAAGGTGACATTTAATAGTGGTAGTTAACATTTACTTAGTACTTCTTTTTTTTTAGGGCTGAGGACCGAACTTGGGGCCTTGCATGTGCTAGGCAAACACTCTGCCACTGAGCTAAATCCCCAACCCCTACTTAGTACTTCTTATGTTCTATGTACTTTATATATACCAAGCCTCAGGTAACTTCCCAACAACCCTATGTGGTAGGTATTCATCTGTAATTTGCATATTAGAAAATCAATGCACAAAAAGTTACACAACCAAGAAATGGCAGACCCAGGATTTAACCCAAGCAAGTTGAGCTCTAGAGAAAAATGCTCTAATGACACCATACTACTGCTCCCTACAGAGTTTAGCTGGGATTTCTATAATATTTTAAATCATATTTGGTTAATAGTATTTACTGGTAGTATTTGTTTTATAAAGGATTTTAAAATATTATTGCCTTTCAAGGGAACCAGATTCTCCTCATAAGAAGCAAGCCCATCATTCCACTTTTATGTAATCAATTAAAATATGAAAATGTAGGATGCAATTCATTCAGGAAAACGTTTTATTATATTTTTAATCGAATTACTCAGTGTTGGTTTAAAATTCTCTGTGGAATAATCAAGAAAGTCATTAAATCAAATACCTGAACAACCTAGAGTCATTCCTGGGTACAAATCTAGCTCCATCTTGTCCTAAGACCTTGGCAGGCTATTTAATCTCCCCCTTCCCCCAGTACCAGGGATTGAATCCAGGGCCTTGTGCACACTGGGCATGTGCTCTACCACTGAGCAACATATCCAGCCCCAGCAAGCTGTTTAATCTTAACCTGAGCTTCAATGAACTCTCTAAAAGGGTTTAGTAATGCCTTGCAGGGTTACTGAATCACATGCAATAATATGTGCCCAACACTATGTGACAGTTATTACATATCCTATGACCAACTTTTAGCAAATGGTAGAAAAATTATGTCAAAGTCCTTCACATTCTGAGGGAAACCCCTAAGACTGGCTCCTGGCATTTCTCTCACCTGTGCAGCCTTTGCTGCCTTGAGTCCATTGAGACTAACCCCTTCATGCCCATTCCCCTTCCCCACCCCCGCCCTCTTCTCCCCACCTTTTTGTGGTTCCAGGGATTGAACCCAGGGATGCTTAACCACTAAGCCACATCCCCAGTCCTTTTTATTTTTTAAGACAGGGTCTTGCTAAGTTGCTTAGGGCCTCGTTAAGTTGCCAAAGCTGGACTTGAACTTCCAAACCTCCTGTCTTAGCCTCTTAAGTAGCTGGGATTATAGATGGGCACGACTGGAATTGGGTGCCCCCGCCATTTTAAGGATAGTCACCCCAGAAGTCCAGATTTCCATGCCATCTCTCATCCTGTCCCAAATCCTCACACCTTCTGATGCCCCTTGGAACTCAGGGGCCATTAACAGAAGACCTTCTCCATCTTCAACCTCTTCTCTGAAACCTGTCCTCAGGCAAACCTAGTTCTCCCTAAAGGACACTGCCCACCACTGGTGACTGTTTTCTCTCACAGGCACAGCACTGTGACAGGCCACTATCCTCTCTCTGCTCAGCTTTGATTTTCATGTCACCTGCAACATGGCCTCCTATTCCTTGCTATGTCATCTACCACCCTGAGGTGATTGACCCCATTCCTTGAGGATTTGAGCTCCTGACTCCTGATTCTTGGTGACTGTAACATTTACAGATGACCCTTACCAACACACTGTCTTTTCTCCTGAATGCTAGCCTTCATCATAATTCCAAGCGATCCCGCCCCTGCCCAATCAGTGACAGCAGACCTTCCACGAGCTCAATGTCAAGTTTCCCAGTGTTGAAGCACCACCTACCATTTTTCCAGCTCACTGGCTCAAGAGCTCTTCAACTCTGTTAAGTGCTGGGTACCATGATCAACAGATCCTATAGTGCTTTCACTGTCCCTCATTCCTCTCCTGGCCTCCCTTCCCTTCTTGCAAACTTAAATTCTGAGGTCAACGGCAGGTTCCTCAGGTCCTTCTTACTTTGTGGTACTCATTTTCCAAAGCCATGAATCTGATGAAATGCAACTCCACAGAGCCACAGAGGCAGCACACGTGAGAAGCACAAATCAGCATCTTCAAATCACCCTGGAGCCACAGAGGGCGGAGGCTGCTGCAGGGCCGTTCCTCTGACCCACTCAACTCTCCCGGTTTCCGCTGACTGCCTCCTTCCTCAAACCTGCAAACCTCCTCCCCTTCCTCCTCACTCACAGGTGACCATGATTCCTTCACTGAGAGACTGGACACAGTTGCCACCCTTGCCTTCCAACATCACATCTTTCCCCTTGTTTCTGAGGAACAGGCACACCAGTCCTATTCCTCTTTCCTGTACAAGGGCACACTCAACAATCTCTCTCAAACCTTCCCATTTCCCATCTTTACTGGATTATCCTCATACATACACACACCTTTTCAAAAGCTATATAACAAGTCCTCAAGAAGGCTGAATATATATGTCCATCTGCCACTGGTCTCTTCATTTTCTCTCCACCTGGCTACTCTTCCACAACTGCTTTCTCACTGACAACTTCCACATTGAAGGCTAAACTCAAGGTCAATTCTCTCTCCCCTGTATTGATCTGTCAAGTGACAGATCAGCCAATTTCTTCTCCCAGAAACAGTTTATCTTAGCTTCCAAGAACTGTACTCTCCACTTTGTCCTCCTTTCCCACTAGTGGCTCTTCGTCCTTGTGACCTATGATGCCAAGTGCCCTAAGGCTCAGACCTTGGAACTTGTCTTCTTTATATATCCCAATTCCATGAGGATCTCATCAGTTCTACAACACTAAATACCAACTATGCACCGATGATCCACATACACACCTGCCCAGGCTGAAGCCCTCCTCCTCCAAACTCTGGTCGCTTATGTTTTCTCAACATTTTTACTTGGATGCCTAATACCTCACACTTAACATGTCCAAAACTGACTCTTTCCATTCCCCCTAAACCCATTCTTCCCACACTTTCTCATCTTAGAAAACAAACTCCACAGTCTGTACCCCCATCCCTCAGCAAATACTTCTGGCTCCCCCTTCAAACTATAGCCATATTCTAGGACTCTGCCCACTTCACAGCCCCTTTTCGTCTATCGCCAGGCTCTAAGCACCATCAGGTCCCATCTGGATGGCGATGAAATCACCTAACTGGCCTTATGGCTGATCTCCTTGAACCCTGTGCCACGATGAGACATGGCAGCCAGAATGATCCTGGTGAAATGTAAAAGCCTACATGAAATCCTCCAATGCTATCCACCCTGCTCAGATGCAAAGGCCAAAGTCTTCACAGTGGCCCGAGTCACTCTATGAAGGGCTCCCATTACTTTCCTCTGCCCTCATCTCCTACTAAGCTCAGCTGTCCACCTGCTTGAGTTGTATCGACTTTTGTTTTTACCTTGAACACACCAGGTGAGCTCATGCCTTGGGACCTTGGCATTTGCTGCTCTCTTCACCTAGAACACCTTCCCCCAGGTATTTACATGTTTACTTACTTAGTTGCTTGAGGTCTTTTATCGAAATGTCACCTTCTCAGTGAGACTTCTTAAATTTACATTTTTAAATGTCACCTTCTCAGTAAGGCTATTTAAAATTACAAATTCCTTGTCTACTTTCCCTGATTTATTTTCAGTAGTTCTTTATTTATTTTTTTAAGAGAGTGACAGTGAGAGAGAGAGAGAGAAAGAGAAAATCAATTTTATTTAGTTTTTCATGTTTATTTAGTTTTTGTTGCTCTTATACATTGTTGTGTATACGGTGCTGAGGTTCGAACCCATGCCCTCACACAAGCGCAGTAACCACTGAGCCACTGCTCCAGCCCTCAGTAGTTCTTTCATCAGTAACTAACACTATATACTTTATTTTTTTTTAACTGAAATCATTTATAGTTGGAAAAACACTTAAAGAAAATAAAACCCAGGAATGCAAACATAGGCAGAAAAAAAAATAAATGTGGAATTCATTCTGTATCTCCAGTAATATTTGCTACAGACTAACACTATATACTTCAGTAGTTTATATTGCTTCCTCCCTCCATCAGAATAGAAGAGAGACTGTTACCTTGCTCGCTGCTATATCCCACTTCTACAATAGTGCCTGGCATAAGAATGGTACCCAACAAATGTGTTAAGTGAGTAAATGAATGAATATGAGTGGTGAGACTTAAGTTGAGGTTTTATGGTCCTATAAACTGTGGCTCCTTCTTGAGAGAATACACACAAAGTCTTATACTGCTGTGTTTTCCTGACCTAAGAAGTCACAGATAAAAGGTAGCAAGGCAGACTTGGGGTTTTATTTTATTGTTGGTTGTTAAAATTGTTTTACCTCATATCTAAATAAAATAAGGTAAAAAGTCTCTGAAAATAAAAGAGGAATCAAAAGCAAAATGAAAAATATTGCTCAATACTTTCATGGCTAGTTTGGAAAGAAAAATTTGATCTCCTGGCCCCATGTTTTTGCTTTTCTAGGCCTTGGCCTTAGAAAGGGACTGCTCAGTCCCTTTAAGCTTGGGCATTAATGAATTTATGTTAACACAAATCCAAAATTTCTATGGTGCTAAGGGAAAAAGTGAGGTGAACACCTTTCTCCACTTTAAAGCACTCCATCTGTTCTACCTTAATTCCTAGGACTAGGGGCTAAGTGTGAACAGCATCAGCCCCAAATAAGGGTCTTCTGCATAAGTATGTCTTCACACATAACAGAAACATACCTGACTGAGCTTGTACTAAGGGCAGTAATCTGCCTGTAACATCTATCCCAAAGGAACAAGGCCTCCACAGGTTTGCATATTTTGCTGGCTTTCCCTCTGTTCATTGCTAGCTGTTATGGGCAGCCTATGAGCCATCAGAGATGCCTGCTGTCCTTCACTGGTGTCCTGATGTTCTTCTCTCACACAAGTAAACAGAAAGATAGGACTGAGAGACCACTGGAGTATTTAAGTTGATTGCATTATTTGGAATATGGCTGAAAATTACCCTCTGCTAGAGAAAGAATGCCAATGCAATAACTTTCAAAGTCACCTTCAAAAACATCACAGCAGGGAGCTGTTCCACAGTGATCATGCTTGCCCTATTAATGCTTCCCACATCCAGGTGCACTGAGTTCCTCTTCCCAGATGATGTCACCCCATAAGGCCTTCAAATAATGCTGTCTTTTAAAAATGTTTATACTTACTGGCATTTTTACAGTAGAAATTTTCAGATTGATATATTTATGGTTGAAAACTATAAACTTATAGTGGATTAAGCTTGCACGATTATGCATATTTTCCCTAGGGTTTCAGTGTGGTCCAGGTGCTGGAGGGGTCGCAAGTGCCAGCAACAGAGGCTCAGGGGCTTGCTGCACAGAGGCTCACAGATGCTCCATGTAATGAAGTGCTGAGGGCAGGGGGTGCTCCGTGAGAAAGTGGGCAAGTGGCTAAGTGTGGGGTCCAAGCCACAGGAGGAGCAGCTGTGAGGCTGTGGAATGAGACTGGGGTCAAGTTCCACCTATTAAAGTAAACTTCTCATGTGGTCAGATGCCCAGGTAGAGTTGTAGGAAAATACAAAGCTCAGAATAATGTGTTGAAACAAACAAATCTGATTTCATTTATATGGGGTTGAAAATGTATGGATATTTTCAGGAAAAATTAACAGAAACTGTGAAGTGGAACTTGGGAAGAAAAGACTTTTCATTTTGCATTAGCATTTATTTTTTTATGTGGTAAAATTATCATAAACTACTTTAATTCTTCTAAAGGAGAAAGACCCCTGTTCTTTGTGCAGTAAGAAAGCAGATATAAAATGAACAGGAGACTGCAGAATGTAGAAAGAAAACTGGCTTATAAGATAATAAATTTAAAAGGGAAAATAATTCTGAGTGATAATAAAGTTTATATAATGAAGAGAATACCTGATATATTTGATTTGGTTTAACTGGTATCCTAAAAATGTACCAATGTGCCAAATATTATTTCATGCTCAAAATAGAAAAATTAACTTCCAAAAACCCACGTGGTGAGCCTGGGCAGCACTATACTTGCAAGCAGAGAGAGTCTATGGATATTGCTAAACAAGAGGAGGAAACGCACACGGAGCAGCAGGAACTCTGCATGACTGCAGCCTGGGTGCCTGGGCCCCCGTAAGGTGGACAGGGATTCTGAGCATTATCCTCAGGTGAATACTTTAACACTAGTTGTTTGAGTGCTCATTAAGACATATTTATCGGGGCTGGAGCAGTTACTGAGTAGTTATGGCACTTGCCTGGCATGTGTGAGGACGCAGGTTCAAACCCCAGCACCACATGCACAATGAAGTGCCAGAGCAATGAAAGCCACATGAAAACTAATTTAAAGATGACTCTTTCTCTTTCTTAAAAAAAAAAACCAACAACAAAAAACAAAACAAAACAAAAAAGATCAATGACATAATGTGGGAAGGAAGAGGATCCCTTTAAACTGTGGTTCCAAGAAATTATTCCTGTGTGCAAAAGAAATGGACTGCTCCTTTTGGTATGAAAGTAGTATTAGGCATTTCTCAAGGAGGAAAAAAGCTTTAACTACTTAATTATTATATAACACTAAATACAAACCTTATATGGTGAAGGTTCAATTCTTTCCCCGAATAACACCTGACCAAGGTTTTCAGATGGGCGTTTTCCTTCTGATGCTTGGCAGAAATCAAACCTGAGGAAAGAATATTTAAGTTTTTAAACATAAAAAGAGATAACAAAATATCAAAAATGTAACCAATTTTGAGAAATCCATTACTGATATTTTAGCAGCTCTTATAGAAAAGTAAGAATCATATTTAAACTCCAAGTCCCATGCACTGCAACTCTCCCAAACGAAACAGAAAGACTCCAAATTATGCCTTAGAATGCCTCAACAACACTCTGATTTCTAAACAATACTTATATTAACACGTAAAATTAGGGGGCTGGAGCGGTGGCTCAGCAGTTTCGGCGCTTGCCTGGCAAGCACGAGGACCCGGGTTCAAACCCTAGCACCACGTACACGACTAAGTGTTGGCGCAACTAAGGTCATGTGAAAAACTAAATAAAGTTGTTTCTCTCTCTGCACCACTGTCCCTCTCTCTTTAAAAAAAAAAAAAAAAAAAGTAAAATTAGGCCAGGATGGTGGTGCACCTGTAATCCCAACAATCAGGAGGGTGAGGCAGGAGGAATGCAAGCTCCAGGCCAGCCACAGCAACTTAGGGAGGCCCTGTCTCAAAACACAAAGTAAAAAGGACAAGGTAAAGCACCCCTGGGTTCAATCCCCAGTTCAGTAGCAGGATTTTTACCCTGATACACTAGCCACCAACCATGTCCCATCTAAGAAACACGGCTAAACAGCCTCTCAGAAAAAAAAATGTGGAGGAGCATATTCTGTCACCTATGAGATCCTCTCTGCTGTAGTCCCCCGTTTTAACCAACTGAATTAATAACGTTTTGTTTAAATGTTCAGCCTAATTTCAAATTGATACTAAAAGTTAAAGGACAGTCCTGTATTCACCCTGGAAGGGTAAGAAGACCAGGTGAGAGCAGTAGAGTAATGTCAGCACATGGGTGAGCTTCCCAAGCACAAGTGAACCTCAAAAGTGACCAGAGTGATAAGAACTGGGGCTGTGCAGCCACAAGCGAAGGCTCTCCATCTCCTGGATGTCACAGACCCACCAAGTTCTCCTAGGAATGTCGACAGAGAATCAAGGAGAGATGGCCTTTACTCAACAAAACTTCAGAAGTACTTAAGTCTCCAACAATTATACAAATTACAGTTCATCCACTCAGGAATTTTGTACTCTCTTCTCATAAGCATTTAGGCATATGGATTCTGTTTTTTTTTTTCTTTTTGCATATGGATTCTTATAGGATATACTTAATTTTTGTGTATGATTTTCTCTATAGCAAACACATATTCTCTTATAAAACTCTTAAACAAGAACAAAATTGGAAGCCAACTAAAATTTAGGAACTGTTTTAGAACTAATATGGAACAGAGCCATTAAATGAATACACGGTTTTCTTGCAACATTTTTCACATTATCAAAAAACTTGAAATCAAGTGTTGATAAATAGGGGATTAGTGAAACAAATCACATATGAAGCATATGCAACCTCTATAAAGGAATTAAAAAATAGTTACTAAAAAGAGAAGTAGCTGCATATGGACATGGAAAAGGGCCTACAACATATTCAGTGAGAAAGACAAGGTACAAAACAAATACCTTAGTATAAGCCTCCTTTGTTAAAAATACAAAGCATAAACCTGGTTCCTTACATTATAATATTCAGAGAAATAATGTAGAGACGTAGGCATTAAAGTAATAGATCTTTCTGAGGACTGATTATGTGAGAAAGAAGAATTTTGTATAAAAATGTGTAGGGTATTCAATAATTTTGAAAAAATTAAGAAATTAAATGGTTTTGGTATAGCCAAATAAAGGGAATCTGATGTTTTGGCTGGCACATTTGCAGTAGCACAAAGCAACATGTGAAGATGACCACATTTTAGTTCTTGGAAGAACACATCTTAAAAAGTTTCCAATTCCCATACACTTTATTTTTAAGAGAGAGAGAAAGAGAATAAATTTTATTTTTTCATCAGGCCTTTGGTTCTCCACCATTTAGTTGTGTACATGGTGCTGGGATTTGAAACTGTGTCCTTGTGCATGCCACACAAGTGCTCCAACCGCTGAGCCACTGCTCCAGACACCTCTTATACGCTATTTAAATGCATACAAATTTATCCCTAACTGTGGAGAAAATAAAGTTCTAAATGCACAAAATTCTGATGAATCAAATTCGTATATAAAAATCAAGCAGAAAAACTCACGCTGTATATTCATAAGGAAGAACAGATTCCACTGAGTCAAGCCTGTTCACAAATAGTTCTATTTCAGCCTGAAAATAAGGAAACAGAGAATTAAAATATAAACAAATGGAGTTAAAGACTTAAGTCATGGTGAGAACTGAAAAAAAAAATGACATGCTTGAAATGTGAGATTTTACAGTATTCAATCTACTTTAGACTATTCTTTTATAAATCCACTCATATGCATTTAAAGTACACTAAAATAACTTTCAGAGCTGAAAATGTCTCCAATGTTTTTAAAATGCTTCTTAAGATCTAAATTATCTAATATATAAGATACTTCAAAGGCATTTATCACATTAACATAAATGCTTTTTTAAAAAATTTGCTTTCGGGGCTGGAGCGGTGGCTTGGTGGTTACGGTGCTTGCCCAGCAGGCACAAGTACACGGATTCAAACCCCAGCAACCCACGTATACAACTAAGTGTCAGAGCAACTAAAACCATGTGAAAAACTCAATAAAAATTGATTCTCTCTGTCTCTCTCTCTCTCACTGTCCTTCTGTCTTAAAAAAAAAAAAAATTTGCTTTCCTAGGGGGAACCCAAGCTGGGCATCCATGATATGGCATTAGCCCTGGATAACTAAGTATATATACATTGGTTCTAGAATGTTTGATAATGTTTCCCCGTCAATTATATCTCTATATCCATCTAATAAAAAAAAATTTGCTTTCCAAATTCAATATTTCATTCTGCAGCACAAAACAATTTTCTAACCTTTTTCTTTCCTTAATATTCTGACTGCAACCAAAACATTTTGCCAAGTTAGTTAGAAATTTCTAAATAGACTCTATTAGAAACACAATCCCATGCACATATGCACTCTTTTTTTTTTTTTAAATGGAGAGGGACAGTGAAGAGAGAAAGAGAGAATCAATTTTATTTAGTTTTTCATGTGGCTTTCGGTACTTTGAGACTTCATTGTGTACTTGTGCATGCCAGGCAAGCACTGTAACCGCTGAGCCACTGCTTCAGCCCCACATGTGCAGTCTTAAGCAGACAGGAGACAGGCAATGACCACATGGTCTAACTCTGCAGGGCTGCTTTGATCAATTTGAGGAAGCTGAACTGCAGGATAGTCATAGACAAGAAATTCACAATGACCAAATCAAATTCAAACATGGGGAGAAGAGCTGTATCGACTTCCTAGGAATTATGGACAACTTTAAACCAAACCTTCCTACCGAATGTAGCCTTCAAAGGTTCTCCCAGGTGTAGATGAAGCTCCACAGGATTCATAACACTCATCCTCTCAAATGGACCTCAGTGACACTCATAATAGAATTCACTGGTGGAATAAGCCAGAAAGTCATTTGTGCACTGAAATATTTTGAGTACTAACCAAAAAGCTACTAAGTAGTAGCTATTTTGTTTGGACAGTATTTTTATACAGTTAGACCACTGTGGCTGCTTCTGGACTTGATCTGAAGGCTACCTGGAAAGGCATACTTGTCACTTTGACCTCACTGACTAGGGTGTATCACTTCTTTATACATGCTAACACCCCCAAAAGCAAGACAAAATGCCTGATACACAATTAAAACAAACTAATAATTATGTACACTGCCATTGGAAAAGCAACAAAACAGCATGTGAATGCATGCCAGCTTCCTCAAGGATGCCTTAGTTTCCTAATCTGTAAAATGGGCATAACAGTGTTTATCTCCTAAGGGTATGTGGATTCAGTGGTAATAACATTTATAAAGTGCTACGTTATCAGTTAAAATAAAACCAAAAAAAGTAAAGATGCTCAGAACAGGGAAGGCCTTAAACCACAGCACCCACCGATTAAAATGCTCATCCAACATTCACTTTATGATGAAAGACATTCACATGCAACCCTACAATTCTATTCAAACGAAATAGCAACTCAATGGCAACACTGCCTCCATCACAGTAATTTAATTGTACCTCCTGTATCAGTGGTCATTTTAGCTAAAAAGATGATGGGACATGACATTACAGCATTACAGCATGCTTGAATAATTAGCACAAACATATGAAACTGTTGTGAAGGCAAAATTCCCAGTTGATGGCTTACTCTGCCAAAATAATTTTCACTAATTAGAAGGGGTCAACACTGCAATGAAGACACATGAAAATTCAAATGATCTAGTTAACACATCTTAATGAAGACAGAGAGGTCCCTAAAAACCTAATCCAGTTCACTTCATGAGGTTTCTTTCAAAGAAGGAATGGAGCTATTATATTCTATACAGCTTTCTACGGTTTTCAGTTTCAAAATCTGTAGACAACATTGCTGTCACACAAACTAAATTTCTCCTGTATGATTAGGCACAGTCCTCCCTCTTAATCTTGTTCTTAGAAGGGGGACTGCTTGGGCTTAAATCTTAACTCTGAGGCTTCCCAGCTGGGGGTCTGTGGGCAAGTTTCTCCACTTGCCTGTGCTGGCTTTCTCATCAGTAGAAGGGAGATAATAATTTCTGCTTCAAGTGGTTTCGGAGAAGCTTCGAGAGTAGTATCCCGCACAAAGAGCTATTTGCAGATTAAGTACCATGCAGCAAGAGAATTTAGCAATGGTGGAAATGTTCTTTTTCTGCACTGTAGAATACCATAGCCTCTGGCCACCAACAGCTACTGCGCACTTCAAGTATTGGGCACTTGGGATGTGGTTTGGGTGGCTAGAGAACTGAATTTCAAATTTTATTTTAGGTAAATTTAAATGGTCCTAGGATCCTAATGGCTTCTGAATTGGCTAGCACAGTAACAGACACATACTCTCTCTTCATCTCTTCACATGTTTAACATTTTTTAAACTCTAGTTGCTAAGAACTTGCTGTTTCTGGAAAAACAACTCTTAATTTTATTAGTCTATCCCAGGGGTTGGCAAACCTTTTCTGTTAAGGGCCAGAGAGTAAATATTTTCGGTTTTGCAGGTTATGTTCTCTACCCCTGTCGTGTAAAAAGCAGCCACAAACAGTAGGTAAACAAATGAGTGGGGCTGCAGCCCAACAAGAATTTATTTATGGGCTCTGAAATTTTTCATGTAATTTTCACTCATCACTAAATAATTTTCTTTTTTTCAAGCTACTTAAAAATGTAAAAGCAGTTCTTTGCTTGAGAGCCATACTCAACTCCTAATCCATCCTTGAGCCTGGCCTTGTAGGTATTTCTCTCTGTTCTTTAAATCCCTTCTCAGAAGGCCCAAAACAAGGGGCAAGGTTTAAAGATGGAAGGCCACGTGGACAATTTTAGGATGCTGCTCAAAGGTGTACAAATTTAGGACAAAAGTGTCTACCCAATGAATGCCTTGAGAACTTTTGGTTAGCCTATGAAGTCCTCCCTGAGGTTTCCTGGACCCTCTTCTGGCTCTGGGATTATAAGACTAAGAGAAAACTCTACTTTCATTTTCTGACTTCTCACATATCTCCTGTGAGTCTTTATCCTCAAAACTGATCTTTTTGATCATGCCAGCTGCTTTTCTTGAGAACTTACCCTACTCTCATATCTTTCTTAACAGGTATGCCACCAAGAATTACAGCAAAATCCAAGGTTTAGACACCAAACTTTCATACAAACAAAGAATGAAACTTTAGCCTTTCTATCTATAATATAATTATAGATATAGAAAATATATCATTAGCCTTTCTATCTATAATATAAATTCAATGACATTCCCCATCTATCTTCTATGATAACTGATAGTTAAGAGTTAGACTTCAAATATAGGTTTCTTTTTAAATATTCATTCTCAATTTCTCCATGACCAAACTTATTACTTTTTGCTCTCTCATAACTTTAAATGATCTTCTGAAGTTATATTCCCATTAGCTTTACATAAAGTTACATATGGAGCACACCACTACTGACAAATTAAAACATTTCTTGTCCATTTTCTTTGCTAAAATTAAAACCCAAATTAGCCTCAAGCACCAATCCTGGGAATCCGCAGTTACTATTACTCCCTATGGATTTGCACCCCACCACTCCACTAAGCTAACCCATACCACTTTCTTGAAATTCCCACTTGACCTTATTAAAAACAGTCTGAGAAATCAAATTCACCAGTTCCCTCTAAATCTGTGATGAGTCTTTGAATAACTCTAGAAGCCAGGAAAACTTCTCTTCCTGAAACCATGCTAGTCTTCTCTTTATATAACTGAGTATTATTAAACCACTTATTAGCACACTTATTCCATTTTAGTCTATTGCCCAAAGGGAGTTTTCAAACCCTTTCCTTCCCCATTTTCTAATGTGTACTTGATTAGTTTTTACTCATCTTACATTAGGTATTTTAGCTAATATCAAATCTCCACAAAATTAACCTCATCTATCAACTTTTCCCAATCGGACAAAGCAGATCAAATTCTACTACTAATAAAGGTATTAAAAGTGCCACTTAATAAGTGTACATTCCAGCTTTGCTTTGTGATTTATAAAGATGTCTGTAATTATCAAGGGCTGTCCACAAAATTTTCTAGGATAGAAAATTTAAAAGAATCCTTCCCATAAATCTTTCACCTAAAAACAAAGGTAATTTTAACATACAAAAGTAGGGAACATGATGGGCTGGAGCGGTGGCTCAGCAGTTTCGGTGCTTGCCTGGCAAGCACGACAACCCAGGTTCACCCCAGCACCACGTACACAACTGAATGTTGGAGCAACTAGGGTCATGTGAAAAACTAAATAAAGTTGTTTCTCTCTTTCTCTGTCTCTCTCACTGTCCCTCTCTGTTAAACAAAAAAAAAAAAAAAGTAGGGAACATGACTTAAATTTGGAGAGAGTGTAGCATTAGACAGCTGGGTTCACTACAAATCCTATGTCTATTCTCAAAAATACATGCTCTTGGTGAAGTAATAACTTTGAACAGAAGACTGAATGAGGTAATAAAAAAAACGGCAGGTACAGAAGCTGGTTCTCAGTTGGCTAACTATGAATTAAATGAACAGATAAGCATAGGTGTTATCTGTTATCTTAAAGAAACTGGACGCTCCTGACACGGAATGAAGACTACTTAGTATGAGGATAACCCCAGGGTTTCAGTGTGAGGCCCTTCTCCTCTCCTCCCTCAAGACAGTGGGAGTGGCTGTATTGGCATTTCTGGGCCACTGCTTAGGACTATCTCATTTTGGCTATTGGTCTAGAGAAACGGAAGGCAGTCACCAAGCACAGTTACAATAATCTTATGAGCCACAGATTGTTTTACTTTTAAATGAGCAAACAAGTTTAAAAACTGGACCACAGAAACAAAAATAGTTCCTGAACTCAGCCATGGACACCATGACTTTTCATTTCTGCTGCTTTTGTTCCTCCACTTCTCTCGTCTGCTCACACTTTTCCATGTTTACTTTTGTGGGAAGCTCAGTCATGGTAGAGAGCTCCTCTAAATTACAGCAATGAAGCAATCAAGCACCCCATGAGCATTCGGCTCACCTTGGCTACTTCTGTAGCACTTGCTTTCACTCTTTCGGTTTTAAATTGTTAGAATCTGAAATTTAAGAATCATTTCACAACACACTAAGGAAAATGAAGTAAATTAAATTCACCTTCAATAGGGAACAAATCCATTCACAATATATTTATAAATATGTCATATTGGCTATCACTCTACACACTAACTCTAGCAAGAAAAGAAAATTTCAAAAGCATTACAAGATCTTCCTAATTTGGAATAGAGCCAATGTTATTGGGCAAAAGGAAATGTGACTGCTAGAAAGTTTATGTGGTTTAATAAAGGACAACAAGCTCAACCATGTGAAAGTATGACAGACATTATGACAACCATCCCTAAAAACATAAATATACAGAGATAGGACAAATACGGAAAAATGTAAACAACTGTTGATTCTAGGCAGTCCAAGTAAGTAAAAGGTGAACATTATATTATTCAACTTCTTTGAATTTTAAAAAATTGTCACAATTGAAAGTTGGAAAAACAAAGGGCTTTAAAGTTGAGAATAGCCAGGTGTGGAGGCGCACACCTGTGATCCCAGCATCTCAGCAGGAGGATCACAAGTTCAAAGTCAGCCCCGGCAACTTTGCGAGACCCTCTCTTGAAATAAAAATAATAAAAAGAGCTTAGTGTGTGGCTCAACGGTCAAGTGACCTCGGGTTCAAAACCTGGTACAAAATAATAATAATAAAATTTTAAAAATAAAGTTGAGAGTAGACCTTATTAGGAAACAGTCAAACGAAAGCAATGAGAAATAAAGACAACAGTAATATTTCAGGTGGAAAGATGTTCTACAGGCAAGAACAATGACCTCAAAAGAAGCCAATTTATTAAATAAGAAAAAATACTAGAATTTGTAATAGATGTAAAAAACAGAGAAAACTTACAACAAATTTTGTAGACCATGAGAAATTTATTCAGCCAACAAATGTATTTAATACCCAAAATGTCTACTGTGTGTGATGTATGATGTAATAAAGCAAAATCAAGAGCATTTGCTTTCAAAGAATTTTTAATCCAGATGGAGAGATGAGGGATATCTTCAAGAAAATAAAAGAAAAAAGTGACAGGGCTACTTATATCTTCTTGGTCTAGCTACTGAACCTCTATGAGATTTAGTTTTCTTGTAACAAGTACTGTAAGAGAATTGTATTTGGATTCTTTTATCTTCTACCCTAAACATCTTTATTCCCCATCCAAAAGTTCATTAAGTCCATCTCCTTGTGGAAATCTCCTTAAACTGAAAGTAGTCACACCAATGGTTTCTTAAACTCTGGGATACCACTGATCTGACTAGAAAAGAGCCTTAAAGGTTATTTCCTTCACATTCTGACTTTCAAACTGTCTCCACCTAGGTTATTACAAGTAAAGTTTAGACACTGAACATTTTAAGGAAGTAACCAAATCCTTAATCATTTAGACAAAGCAAGACGGATTACTATAATTTTACACTAAGATTTTTATGGGCCTGGTGCAGAGAGGTATATATACCTGTAATTCCAGCTACTTCAGGAGGCTAAGGCAAAAGGATCAAGGCTAGCCCCAGCAACTTACTGAGACCCTGTCTCAAAATACAATTTTTTTTTTAAAAGAGATTCAATTTTACTTAGTTTTTCATGTGGCTTTTGTTGTTCCAACACTTCATTGTGTACGTAGTGCTGGGGTTCAAGCCTGCATCCTCACCCATGCCAGGTAAGCGCTGAACCGCTGCACCACCATTCCAGCCCTCAAAATAAAAATTTTTTAAAAGGTTGGAAATGTAGCTCAGTGATAGAGAATCAATCCCCAGTGGGGAGCAGGGAGAGATAAGGAAAAGAAAAAAAAAATTTTAAAGACAGAATCAATTTTATTTCTCATCTAGTTTTTGTTTTTCCAACACTTAGTTGTATACATCGTGCTGGGGTTTGAACCCAGGTCCTCGTGCATGCCAGTAAAACACTCTATACCACTGAGCCACCTCTTTTTTCCAGCCCAAGAAAGAATTTTTTATGGAAATGTTTGTATTTAATTTATAGAGTTCTATGTCTCCCATCTAAATCTTTCTCCTAAATGTACATTTTAATTTCTAGTTTGAATCAGCCCATTCTGCATTTGATCCCAACTGTGGTTTCAACTATAATCTATTTTATTGCTCTAAGGTACATAGGCCATGTCACAAGACTATGGGTTTTCTCTATTTCCTTGTTCCTTTATTTCTGCTTTTATTCTGCCTTATTCCACTGCCACTGCCTCTGTTCCACCCTATACCTATAATCAGATTTTCAAGACAAAGGAATCTCAGCAAAGAAATATGGCTTTGTAGGGCTAGAGCGGTGGCTCAGCACTTACAGCACTTGCCTGGTATGCAGAAGTACCAGAGTTCAAACCCCAGCACCATGTACACAACAAAGTGTCTGAGGAATGAAAGTCACATGAAAAACTAAATAAAAATTGCTTCTCTCTTAAAAACAACAACAACAACAAAAAACAAAGATATGACTTTGTAACAAGGTCAAAGAACTAGTGAGTCACAAAAGGGTCTAAAATATGAAGATACAATCATAAAAAAAAGAGAGCTATGGAAGTTTCAACTGCTTAACATCAGAGAAGTCCACAGCAGGAAAACTGTGAAGAAGGGAAGTCTTAATTCAGACACGATTAAAAAATCCCAAAAGGAATCTTTTACTGGAACTCACAAAGGGGTGTTCATGAGCTCTGTTATATGATCAGCAATGCTGAGAGGTTGATATACACCGCTAAAAAATAAAATTTCAATTTTAGATGGTATCAAAAATCAAAATATAAAACCCTACTACTAAAAAATTAATTACATATACACACAGCTTTCTGTTGATCCCATCACATTAATTCTGGAAGTTCAGAATTATAAGAGGTCATGCTTGTTCCCCAATAGGGAAGGCAGAGGAGCAGGAGCAGCATGCACAGTGGGGACAACACAGCGGTATTCCTGAGCAATGAGGAGCCAGGGTTGTGCTCAGACAGTCCTAGGCTTGTCAGAACGCTGGCTTTACTCTTACCACACACAGTAAATCATACTGTCTTCCATTTCCTCACTGAAAAGTCACTTGGTTGTTATGAGATACTACTAGGTACCTGGAACACAAAAAGCTCTAGCCTTTATCATTATTATTAATGAAAAGCAATAAAAAATTTTGAAACAGAAGAGGAGAAGGAACAAAGAGAAAAATATTTCACAAGTTTTCTTCAAAGCCTTTCACAAATAACTTAAATAATGTAAATGGGAACACAGAATGATCTTGTTGAGCACATATAAAGTAGCTAAAACTCACTACGAAACTTACTGAGAGAACATGGCAGAAAACTGCGAGGAAGCACAGGGAAACGGGTTTGAGAGGCTTGCCTCCAAGGTTGGGAGCACAAACCAGTCCCTGAAGAATTTAGGCGTGCCTGTGTTTGTCTTGGGGACATGACAAGTGGAGCTCCTGTCTGTGATTTTGTTTTGGCAGGTCCATTACACAGCTCTGGAAAGAACAACTGTTAGAATATGTATTTAATGCTTCTTGTTAATGCCAAATATGAAAGAATATCACTAACAACCAATTGATGCTTTTATTCCATAGAAAATTATGAGATCATGAAACTAAATATCAATAAAAATTTATTAGTATACCAACAAATACACATATAAATCATGCTTTTCTTTCTTTCTTTCTTTCTTTTTTAAGAGAGAGGGAGAGAGTGAGAGAGAGAAATTTAAAAAAAGTTTTTTTTCCCTCACCTGGTCTTTGTTTCTGACACGGTGTATGTGGTGCTGGGGTTCAAACCCAGGTCCTCACACTTGCAAGGCAAATGCTCCAATTGCTGAGCCACCACTCCAGCCCCGTAGTTTTTTTTTTTTTTAAATACTTCAAAATCTTCAAACTACTTTCATATTCAAATTAAAACAGATATAGATACACTGATTTTACATCTGTTCAGAGCACCATTTAGGATTTTTTCTTTTTTTGTGTGTGGGGATTTCAGGCATGCATCACTGCGCTGACCAGAATTATCTTCTTAAATTTGACACATTCCACTTTTTTTTTTTTTTTAAAGAGAGGACAGCGAGAGAGAGACAGAATCAATTTTTTTTTTAAATTGAGTTTTCCACATGGCTTTCGTTGCTCCGACACTTAGTTGTGTACATGGTGCTGGGGTTTGAACCTGTGTACCTGCGCATGCTGGGCAAGCGCCGCAACCCCTGAACCACAGCTACAGCCCCCTCATTCCATATTTAAAAGCAATTGTTCCCAAAATAAGACACAATTTTTAAAAAGCTTCTAAAAATATCAAGAAAGGAAGGTTAGAAGTATGACTCTAAGTTTCCTTTTTATCAGTTATTAAACTCAGCTGGGTGCAGTAGCCCAGGCCAGTAATCCTACTCAGGTGGCTGAGACAGGAGGATCACAAGTTCAAGGCCTGCCTTTGTAACCTAGGAAGATCCTGTCTCAAAATAAAAAACAAGAGCATCCCTGTGTTCAATCCTCAGTACTGCACACACACATAAAGTGTTAAACCTCTTCACTTTTTTTTTCTTTTTTTACTGTTGTTAACCACTAGGCGGTTTATTTGGTCATTTTTCCTTACAACACAGGAAAGAAAATCTTGACAGCTTTCGTATAAGAAAATGATGTACATATCGAACAGGGAAAGAAGTGGCAGATGTTTTGGAGAGCCAATGCCTACTTCTCGTTCTCAGGTCTGAATTCATATTGATGAGCCAATGTAAACTGCTCAGAAATCTTCAACTTTCAGCCAGTAGAACCCCACTCAGCACACCTGAGACCCGACCTACAGCTAAATAGCAAGCAGCAGCCCACTGAAATCGTCACTTTTTTTTTTTTTTTTTAAGAGAGATGGAGAGAGTGAGAAAGAGAATCAACTTTAATTAGTTTTTCATCTGGCTTTTGTTTCTTTGACACTTGGTTGTGTATGTGGTGCTGATGTTTGAACCTGGGTCCTCACGCATGCCAGGCAAGTGCTTCACCTGCTGAGCCACCACTCCAGCCCCTAAAATTGTCACAACTTTTACAGAATAAATGAGAAATACATATTTAACCTTTGCAGACCTATTCATTCTGATTTTATTCTACTTCTGTCACATATTGTTCCTTGATTTTAAAAAGCAAGCAGATGCTCCTGGAAAGGAATCCTATAGCTCCATTCTTTCTTACTATGGTTCAAAAACTAAAAGTATAAGGCAAATAAGAAAAAAGATGCAGAAAACTCAATAACAGTAAAAATAATACTTAAAATAGTTTAGGTATCATCACACACAGCTATTAAATTCATAAAGAATTAAATGCTGTAGAAAATCAAGGCATCATTTAAGGGGCATTATAAAACAGCTTTTTGACTTTGCCTAGTTATTTTATGTTTGGGAATATGCAAATAATTCCTGATAAATACATCCTAGTAAAGCTTTTTCTATTAGAGAAATATTGGGACCAATCTAAATGCACTACAAGCAAGAAATGGTTAAGCAAACCACAGCTTGCTTCTAAGAATGAGATACTATACAACGTATAAAAGTAATAAGAATGCTTATTGTCAACATTAAAATATATGCACAAGTAATGATAAAACAAAAAAGCACAAAAACACAGTTACAGTATTTATGAAGGCTAAGACAGTACATCAGAAATTACAGCAACATAAATATAATCTTATGTTCACTGGATTCCTGTTTATCTGCTGAAAAATAAAACATAATTCTAAGGTGACAAAATGACCCTAAAGAACCCTCAAGGTTCTTTTGACCCTCTCAGAATATATACTGAGTTAAATGCAGGACATGGACTTCAAAGTAAATGTACAGACTATACTATATAACCACACCCACGCTGAAGATACACTTGTTTCATCTCTACACATAACTATTTTATTCCACATAATGATAAAGACTATTTTCCTCTTAAGAAATACAACGTATCTTTCAAGGTGAATATATAATAAGCAAATACAATCATCCCTACCTTACAGATGGAAAAACCAAGAGAAACAGTACTAACGACCTGCCCAATTCCTAATTCCCTACTCTAACAGCTCGTTTGGAATTAATTATTCACGTTTCACAACTCCTGCTTCTAATTTTTAAAAGTGGTTCCTTCTGCTGTTCCAAATAATGCATATGAGACTGACCTTAAGAAACATGAATGGATGAGAATGAACAATTGTTACCACCCTGATTGAAGTCATGCTGTTTAAACTGTACTGTTATTGATAGCGTTTCAATGGAGAAGAGAAATATGAAAGTAAAACTGGAGGGAAAGATGCCAGAAGTACATCCTCCTTTTCTAAGAGTCGTGTCCACTGGCAACAAACATTTCAGAAAAATGATCCATCTTGTCTGTTTTATCTCTATCCCTATCAAAATTAAAAATCCAAAAGGATCCCCCAAATAAACTAAAAAGGAGTCACCTAAAGACCTTCTGAGAAAACAAAAATCTAATTTGCAGTCTGTAAATTTCACTCGTATTCATTTTCTCAAGTCCACCTCAAATGTTACTTTCTCTCTGTAGCTTTCCCTGAAGATCTCAATCCACAGGTGTTTCCCCATTTGTGTTTCACAGCACTTTGGAACTATATCTTTTATAATGTACAAGATTTTATTAATCTGTTCAAGAGTTTAACTTACTTTGACGTTCCTAGAAGAAAACAATATATTTTTAACCTTTGAGGAATTAGGAATGTATAATTGCTGTCAAAATTACATTTAAAAGACCAAATACTAGTTTGTAAAGGACAGCTACTAAATTATTTAATAGGAAAAAAAAAAGTGTGCTTGCAGGATGTGCTAGCACACACCTGTAATCCCAGCTAGTCAGGAGACTAAGGCAGGAGGATTGAAAACTGGAGGCCACACCAGACAATTTGGTGGGGGAGATTCTGGACAAAGATCAGGTTTAAGCTACTTTGCCATTACATATGCATGTATGAATGTGGAGCAACAAATCCCTTCAGTATGTAAGACTATGCTGAACCAATTAAAAATAAGGGGTGGTGGTGCTGGAGATGTAGTTCAGAGGCAGAGTGCTCCAGGGTTCAATACCCAGTATCACTCACTCACATACACACACACTCCTTGCAAGACTAGCTCTTCCTTCTGCTTAGAAGCACTACAATCCCAACCCTGAAAAAGAAGCAAGAGCTGCTTGCAAAGCAGGGTATGAGAGTTAGGTACTGAAGGGCTAACTGTTGCCCTGAATAGACCTTAGGGTTCCTGGGCATTGATGCAGACACAAGATGTATCTGTTTTTTTAAACAGATGTATCAACATGTCATTTAAGAGAGCTGACAAACCTAAACCTACTCTGTGAAATGCAATGAAAAGTTTAATAGTTTCTCTAATGCCCTAAAATAACATCAAAATTCACAGCTACAGTAAAGCTACCAGTAATAAAATAAACACCAGCTTTTAAAAAAAAAAAATCAAAGTTAGTAAATAACCCTATTTATAGATTGTAAAAGTTTGTTGAATGATTACTTGAATTGTTAAAATTATTAATGGCTTCAAAGAGATCCTCATCCCCCCAACTTAGCAATTTGTGTGTGCGCTGTTATGTCCTACACAGAGTAACCTAAAAGCAGGTTACTTAAGCCTCTTTAACTAACAATAAATTGAAAACTTTGTGAATGTCTTCAGAGGTCGTCTTCAAGACTTGACCTAAGAAAAACACCAGCTTCTCCCATCATCTACTCCTTATAAGTGTTAAAAAATATTTTCTTTGTATATCAAAAAGATTTTTTTAACATCTAAAGGGCAGAAAATAAGTGTCTCCACCATGACAACAACTCTTTATCAGTGTAGTTCGTGCGGTTCTAAGTGTTATACTGCACAAATACGCATTAAGTTAGGTATCAAAGTCCTCGAAAAAACAAGCTCTCACAATCACCCAGGAGTTCCAGACAAGTACAGCGAAGCAGGAAGCAACGAAACTGATAGTGACTGAAGTTGTAAGCTGGAGGCTGCCCCATGCAGGGCTCCCACTTTCTTGTCCTGCGTGATACTGGGCTTAGAGAGACACTGACTCGTGGAACGCTAGCGGACCTGCAAGCATCCAACTTCAAGGCTCCGAAGCGTGAAGCCCAACTCCAAAGGCGCTCCACAGTCCCGGTTCCAGGAAGCCTGAACTCAGCTGCCCGTGCTACCTGGCACGCCCGGCGGCCAAGACTGCGTCTTCCACCACCTACCCCAGCAGGGGTCGTCCAGGACCTTCCGACCCCAAGCCCGGTCCTCCCCGGGAGCTGCGGGGCGAAAAACGACCCCACCCATGCTACACCCCCTTCCTCCCGCTCCTACCCGGGAAGGACACGGACCCGGGCGACTGCCACTTCGGACAGCACGGCGGGGCCCGCCAGGCCTCACCCACCTTGCACTCGTCGGTCTTTTTATCTATGTCGCAGAAGTTGACCGGAGCCAGGCCGGGCAGGTAGAAAGCGCTGCCCCGGCGCGGGCCTGGGGCCGCCCCGAGCAGGAGAAGGGACAGCAGCAATAGCCGCGGCCACCGCGGTGGAGACGACGCCGGCAGCCTCGCGCTCATGACGGCTGCTTCGGGGAAAGGGCAACCGAGCCCAGCGGGCAGAGCCGGGAGGAGGGGCGGGGAGGCGCGGAGACCACCACAAGGCCGGCGAAGACCAGGCAGGCCAGCCCCGCGACGGCCAGTTCCGGTTGCGCTGGGAGACTCCGCGGGCCTTGCAACAGAAACCGAACCGGGCCGCGACGGAGCATGCGCGGCGACTGCGCACATGCTCAGTGAGAGCGCCGCAGGCGCAGCGAGGAGTTCCCGGAAGGGAGCGCGGAGCGGATCCGCTTTCCGGGTTTTCGGCGCGCCGGCCGGGCCGCTGCGGAGAGCTGTTCCGGCTGTGTTCTGATTCCGAGTTCCCGTCTCGAACTCCCTGGGGGCGCCGTGGAGCCCCGCGCGTGCCCGGCGCACCCCGTTTGCTGCTGTGTTTGAATAATTTCCCGTAAACACCTAAGGTTTCCTTGCCACTTGGGAGAGCTGATGCTCCAGAAAGTGGTGGAGGCTGAGTTGGTGGCTAGGAGGAAAAGCTCGGGAGAAAAGGAAGCAAATGGCGAGGAACAAGCCGTAAATCCTCAATAGACAGCTATTCAGAAGTATATGCATGGACGGTTTCCCAGCGATGCTTTCTTATTTGGGACAGTGGTTCTGTGCACGTAATTGATCTAAGGGATCTAAGGGATACTGGAAATGGGGCGAGAGAAAAATAGGAGTAGGGGACTAAAACGTAGCGTTGACCTTTCTTTGCAAAGGAAGATACGAATACACCTGAAAGGTCAGTGAGGAAAGCAGTTCTGGTGAAATAGACTAGTATGTTGCTTACACTTGAGCAAGCTACGGTCACCTTTCCTTTTGATGTTATATGATGTGTAAGTGCGCATACATATTTGTGCGCACGTGCGTTGCACTTTCTGAGTATTTTTCAAGGAGGAATTTCCTTTGGAGTAACATTAAAAAGTCAATCCAATGAAGTTCAACGTAATACTTGGGAAAACTGCATCTTATAAGAGTACGAAAAAAGGATTCATAACCCTGAGAGGGGGAGGTATCTACAACTCAGAATTCAAGAATGATCGAGTTTGCAAAATACACAAGTTCAATAACGTTCAAAACCCCACGAACTCCTTTCTAAATCGTTGCTGTTTGCACGGTTTCCCCAAAGAAAATGTGTAACTTTCACCAGATTTTCCAAAGGATCTAGCATTCTGCCTAAAAAGGTTAAGAACCACTGATATATAAAATTTACCTTTTTATTTGCCCCCTCAGTACTCACGATTGAACCCACTGAACCCAAGGTTTTGTGCATGCTAGGCAAGTGCTCTATCACTAAGTTTACATCACCAGCTCTTTTTATTTTTTTATTTGGAGATAAGGTCTTGCTAAATTGCCCAGGCTGTCCTTGAAATTATGATCCTCTTGTCTCAGTCTGAGTAGCTGGGATTACAATCGTGTGCCACCAGCTTATCTTATTTTTCTGATGTTACTGAAACTTGACCTTCACTATCTCACTGCCTCCACACCAACCTTTTCCTTCCTGTTTTCTCTACCTCAAGAATTGGAACTGCTGCCCACCTACTTCTCAGGCCCAAACCTGTTGAAATATCCTAAAATTCTCATTCAGTCACTTCCCATATCCAGTCCTTCAGCAAGTACTGCTGCTCCACTGAACTACAGAGCAGTAGTTTCTGAGTCCACAGTTACTACGCCAGGCCATGCCCAAATCTTTGTTCCCCTGGATTCCATACTGGCGCAGCTTCAAGCTTCCTTTCCTTCCAAGAGCGATCTTACATAAAGTTGACATCCCTCAATTCTGCTCTTCTGCTTAAACCCAGGCAGCCCACAGTATTTAACAACATCTGGAATGATGATGTCTATTTGTTCATTGTCATATCCCCCACTGATTGGTAAACTCCAGGAGCAAGGGCCTGGTCTCTGCATCCTACACCTCTACATCCCTGCGCCCTGGAACTGGAATGCACGTGACCAGTCCTGTCCAACCTAACAGGTTCTAAATCTGAACTTAGAATCGCAGACTTTCAGCGTGAAATAAACCTGCGGCTTTCCAGACTCCTCTTTTACAGACGAAAACGTGCCTAAGAGGAGAGCCGTCCTGCAACGCCAAGACACCCCTGGAGGCCGAGTATGCAGAGATCTCAGGGGTCGAAGTCCCTTAACCTTCCCTCTAGACCCCCAATGCTTCTCCAACAGCCCGGGCTCAGCATCAGAAAAAACCCGGACAAATGGAGTCTTTCTTAGTGAAAATGACCTCCGGATTCCAGAAAGCGGGCTCAACCAGTGTGCGGAGTGCGCATGCGCAGGCCCACGCACCGCGCCAACTCCTACTCCGACACGTCATCCTCCTGGCCAGAGCCGGTGGGCGGGGACTGGGCAGGACTCGGCCGCGGGGCGGAGAAGACGCTTCATTTCCGGATCCGGTCTCTCCTGGAGCACGCCTCGCGAGGGGTTCCCTTGGTTACCGGGCTCAGGGGCGTGGCAAAGAGGCGTCGCCCCGCCCTTCACGCGGGCTTCCTAGTGGAGTCCCTGGGTTTTGGGCGGACTGTGGAGCGAAAAGGCTTCGCCAGGACCTCTAGCCCTCGAGGAAGGAAGTTGTCCTTGCGTTCTCCTCTTTGCCGCGATGCTCCTTTCCTCAGAGTACTGATACTGTGGGCAGCGCTGCAAAACTCGAAGAGTACGAGTGTCTGCTTTGCTGCAGATTGCATTTGCCAACTCGGATTTAAAACTGATAAAGGGCTGGGGCTGTTGCTCACTGGAAGAGCGCTTGTCTAGCATGCCAGAAGCCCTGGGTTTGAGCCTCAGCACCACAAAAATAAATACATAAACTAATAACCGGGCGTTATCTCATTGAGGGAGGCCGGAAGTAGAACAGTGGTTGCAGAGAGGGGAGAGAGGTGGTACTGTTCAATGGGTACAGTTTCAATAGAGGATGGTGGTTATGAAGCTTCAATTTACTAATCCCCTGAGCTGTAAGCTTAAAAATGGTTAAGATGGTGAATTTTATGTATATTTTATGGCAATTAAAAATTTTTTCTGGTAGATGTTTCCTCTCTGCTAAGACAATTGGGACTTCTGTTTCTCCCAGTTTCCTACAACTTCTCTATAGGATTATCAAATTTAGCAAATAAAAATACAAGATGCCCAGTTAAACTTTATTATTTTGCTTAAGGAGTTGCATATAAAGTAACAATATGATATGCATTTGAGCCCAATCCAGAGTCACCCCACATTGCTCACACCTGTCTCTCGATTCTTCTATATTTCCCCCCATAACAGTTATAAATGTATGTGCATATATATATATATATATATAATGATTGTGAATTTTTCAGAATTAAGTGCTTGCATAAGTATTATTTGGCTTGGGGGGGGTAAAGAGTATGCTACATTGCTTTTTGTCTCTCTGGATCCTTGCCTATCCTCCTCCCCACTCTCCCCTCTTACATATCTATGGTTCCCCTAGATTATGTGTTGCTATACCTTAGGTGAGTCTAGTACCTTGGGTGAATACCTTTCACCCAAGCCTGCGTTTTGCTCTAGCCTCCACAGATAAAGGAAAACATTTAACCCTGAGTCTCTGGGTTTCACTCATTCATGATTTCTTCATTGCCATTTATTTACCTTCAAAGTTCTTAATATTGTTTCTAATAGCTGAGTAGAACTCCATTGTGTGTGTGTGTGTGTGTGTGTGTGTGTGTGTGTGTATCACAGCTTTTGGATCCATTCATCCAGTGAGGAGCATCTGGGTCCAGTTACACTTTAATTTCAGATGAACAAAAAATAACTCAGTTAAGTATGTGCAGACATTCCATAGGATATTTATGTATATTATCTGGTCACCCCTTTTGTGTCACATTGAAATAATTAGGAATAGTGCTTCTATTTGTAGGAAATGTACTCTACACTCTAATAGTTGTATCCCTGTAAATGAACCTTCAAATTTTTCTAGAAGGAAAAATGTCACTTCATTTTTCATATTCTGATACAAAAATCACCCCAAGGGCCAAAAAGTGAGTCATAGATAAGCCCTGAGGGGGAGTAGAATATGATACCCTAAAAAAAATGCTGTTTTGGCATAGAGGTTATTTTGAATTGAACTCAAATGAGAAATAGCAAACACAGAAAGAGCTCTCTGCCTCTTTTCTGCCTAAAGCGAGAATAAATTTCCCTTTATAAAAGAGTAGCAATGAGAAGAAGGTTATCTGGCCAACAGAATCAGAACCTCTCCTTACCCTCAAACAACTCTTATCTACCATACCTTTCCTAGTGACCTTCCCACAGTTTATTGCCGCTCCAAGTCCAAACTCCTTTCTTTTGTGTACTCAACTTCTCCCCAGTGTATCACCTTTTGTTAAAATGGTATTCAAGCTCCCAAGCACAACTGCTTTTTTGGGTTTTCATTTCTTGTCTGTGAAGCCCCCATATACACATAAAATCATAAACAAAATTCGTATGTCTTTTCTCCTGTTGTCTTTTGCCAGTTCAATTCACATGTCTCAGGTAAAGAACATAAGGCTTTCTTTCGCTATACTACAACTTAGAAATAAAACTGACCCTGAACAATAATCTCTAAATGCAACTCACAGAAGTAAGAGCCAAGGTGTAAGAGAGCTCCTTAAGTTTTAAGCTAAAGAATGATCCCCAAATAAGACTTATTTATTTGTTTAAGGAGGAAGACACACACACACACACACACACACACACACACACACACACACACAGAGAGAGAGAGAGAGAGAGAGAGAGGAAAAAAGAGAGAGTCAATTTTATTTAGTTTTTCATGTGGTTTTAGTTGCTCCCACACTTGATTGTGTATGTGGTGCTGGGGTTCTGCATCCTTGCCCAATGCCATGTGAGTGCTGTAACCGCTGAGCCACTGCTCCAACCCCAAGACTTGATTTATAAACTAACATAGGAGTTTCGACCAGAAGAAGGATTATTTGGCTAGCAGAACTTGGAAAAATGAAAGCCACAGCGGCAATCCCAAAGTATCACTCAAGAAAGACAATGTTGGAATTCTACAGATGGAATATTCTAATCGTAAAATGGATTCTTCTTATTCTCAATTTATGCCCACTGACCAACTTTGTTTAAAATTTAGTTTGTCATGTTGTTTTCTGCTGGATTCAAGTAGGTGGTCTCTGGGATTATTGTTTTGTTTGTTACTGGGGATTGAACCCAGGAGTGCTTTACCATGAAGCTACATCCCCAGTCCTTTTTATTTTTTTATTTTGAGTCAGGGTCTCACTAAGTTGTTGAGGCTTTTGTAGGTTGCTGAAGCTGGCCTTCAATTTGCAATCCTCCCACCTCAGCCTCCTAAGTTGTGGGATTTCAGACCTGCATCACTGTGTTATTGCTGTTTCAACAACTTTATTGAGCCATGATTTTCATACAACACAATTAACGTGTTTGAACGGTTCAATGAGTATTTTTTTAGTAAATTTACAGAAGTGTGACACAATCACCAAAATCCAGTTTTAGAATATTTTCATCACCCCCATAAGATCCCACATGCCCTTTGACACCTCATCCCCTTTTCCACACCCAGCTCTAGGGAAGCACTAGTCTACTCTCTGTCTCCACGGTTTTTTGTCTTTTCTCACCCTTCCAGCATTCTGTTTTCTTTTAAAAATTAATAAATTAGCAATTTTATTTGCTCATCAGTTCCTATGCACAAGCACAAGCTTGTGCCTAAAATAAACTCACTCTGAAGAGGTAGTCTATTTTTAGTGTTCTGACAGGTGAGGAGCCTCTGGGTGCTGAATTGTCCTGATTTCTGCAACGCCCTCCAGCCAGGCCATTAGGAACACACCTGTGGTCAGACTTTCTACTCCCTGCAGCAAGGGAAAATGCATACACAGGGAACCAAGGGGCATCTCAGTAAGAGTATTAGCAATGAACTTGTAGGATTTGAGCTGGAGTGTGGTGTTTGGGGAGTTGGTGTGAGAGTGAGCAAGAGAGAATCAATTTTATTTAGTTTTTCACATGGCTTTCATTGCTCTGACACTTAGTCGTGTATGTGGTGCTGAGGTTTGAATCTGGGTCCTCAGCATGCTAGGCAAGCGCTGTCACTGCTGAGCCACCGCTCCAGCCCCTTTGGGTGAGTATCTTAAAGAACCAGAGCTTTGTTCTGGATAGGATGCTGTCAGCAAGCAGGAATCTGAAAAGTACTGATATTGTTGTTCAGTGCCTCATGTATAAGCATCGTGCACCCCTTAAAAACCTATAAAAGCTGTCCTGATCTGAGTACTGGCGTTTTCCCAGGGGTAAATAATAAGTTTGTTCTAGAAGGAAGGCAGACCATACTAAAGATCAAACGATGAATGAAGGGCTGGAGCGGTGGCTTGGTGGTTACAGCACTTCCTGGCAGTGCAAGAATGCCGGTTCAAACCCCAGCACTTCATACACAATGAAGTGTTGGAGCAACAAAAGGCACATGAAAAACTAAATAAAATTGATTCTCTCTTTCTCTCTCATTGTCCCTCTCTCTCTTAAAAAAAAAAACTATGATTGGAAAGGAAGTGGCAGCCACTGTTCTCAGCAAACACAGGATAAGTTTTGATCATTTTGTGGTCTGGATAGAGGTCAGCTTTTTGTTGTTGTTGTTCAGGACCTGATTACAGAGGGTTGTATGTTTGTCTTGCTCCATCAACATCACAGAGCAACCTTGTCTGACGTCCACTGATTATATTCAAAGAGAAAAACAAGACCTACCAGTAAGAGCCAGGCCAGCTCCTCATGTCAGGAGCTGATTTTCTTTCTCTCCAAGATAAGGCCATCCAGGAGGCACCTTGACAGGGTAACCATCCAGCCATTCATTCCTCTGTACCACTATGTGATTTTGACATGTGGTCATGTTTTCCTGAGAACTGACTTTAAAACACAATCCCAACGTGGGGGTGAATTTTACTGTGTTCACTGTGTGTCTTGGGTGCTTCTTGGGTTCAACGCCACCATTGCTACCAATACACCCTTGCTTAAACTTCTTTATGGGGGTGGGTGCTGGGGCCTTGTGCCTGCTCAGCACTGAGCTACGTCCCTTGTTTGGACATTTTAGGGCACCTGATGTAAGTGGAATAAAGCCCACAGGCAAGCAGGCACTGTCACTACCCACTTTTCCCCTCCTTCCTGACCATGGACACAAGAGTAAGCTCCTTTGAATGACATTTAGTTCTTTAAGAGTTTCTTAGCTTCCTTGTGCAATTTGCCACACAGGGTCAATGGCAGAAGGCCAAGCGCACTGAATGTTAAAGCTATTTAAAGGACTTTAAAGGGCTCTTTCAGCCTTCTACAAATTGGCCCAATCTGCTGACTTTAGAACCTCACACCCAGTTCAACCACACAGCACTGGAGTTTTAGGCCATTGCTAGATAAAATGATAGAACACAGCAATCCCAAGTTACATTTGAATCTCAGGTAAAGGGGGCTGGGAAAAGACCCCAGCACCACCAAGGGACAAAACTGCATAAGGGACATAAAGAGACAATTCACACACACAAAAGACATATGAATGACAAAAAGCATTAAATAAACATTCAGTCTTATTGTAATAAAAATGATGTTTGTTTGTTTATACCAGGAATTCAACCCTGGGGTGCTTAACCACTGAGCCATATCGTCAGCCCTTTTTATTCTTTATTTTTAGACAAGGTCTCTCTAAATTACTTAGCACCTCGCTGTTTGTGAGGCTGCCTTTGACCTTGTGATCCTCCTGCCTCAGTCTGTTGATCCGCTGGGATTTCAGGCATGCGCCACCATGGCCCGGCAAAAATAATGTTCTTTAAAAAAATCAAATAAGGTACTTTTCAGAGCTATCAAGAAAGGAAATTTAAAAAGCAACGAAAATACCCAATTTATTTCATCCCAGGTGATAAGTGCTAAATAGCTTTCTGGAGGCTAATTTGGCATTATGTATTTTTTTTAAAGCCTTAAAGCTGTGTTATAATCTGAAAGAAAATTCTACTTATCAAGATCCATCCTAAGGAAAAACTTAGAATCTGTAAAAAGATTTAACTCTAAATATAATCATCAATGTAATTTTTAAACACTTTTTTAAAAGAGAGGGGCAGTGAGAGAGAGAGAGAGAAAGAATCAATTTTATTTAGTTTTTCATGTAGCTTTTGTTTCTCCAACACTACTTGGGGCTGGGATTTGAACCTATGTCCTTGTGCATGCCAGGCAAGTGCCATAACCTCTGAGCCACCACTCCAGCACCTCAGTGTAATGTTTTTAACAATAAAAACAGAAAACAACCTAAATGTCCAATAGAGGAGTTTGTTAAATAAATTATGGTACTATGTTCAAGTAGGCAATGAAAGTATGTCGAGAGATGTTTCTGAGAACCTTGCTAAATGGAAAAGATAGAGAATCAAATAGCATGCACATTCTGACTTAGTTTCAGTGTACAAAGAACTCTCCAAACTTAACAGTAAGAGAAGAAATAACCCAATTAAGTAACAGTGAAATTCTGGAACAGATACTTTACCAAAGAGGATAGAAGGATGGCAAATATGGACAAGAGTAGACGGTCAATGTCATTAGCTACTGTAAGAGAACTACAGGGTTGGGGATTTAGCTCAGTGGCAGAGTGCTTGCCTAGCACGCACAAGGCCCCAAGTTCTGTCCTCAGCCCAGAAAAAAAAAAAAAGAACTACAAATTCAAATCTTGATGAGATACCAATACATTTAGACTAGCTCAATCAAACAGACTGACAACATTAAGTGTTGACGGGGATGTGGGGCTTGTGCAACTCTCAGATGTTGTGGTTGGAATGTAGTTTCTTATAAAGTTAAGAGTACACTTACTATATGACCCGGTAATCCCATTCCTTGGTATTTAAACTCTAGAGAAATTGAAACTTGTGTTCACACAAAAATTTGTACACAAATATTCATAATCAGCAAAATTGGAAACAATCCAAGTGCCTTTTAACCTATAAGCAGTAAAGCAAATTGTAGTACATTCATACGATGGTATACTACTCAGCAGTAAAAAGGAATGGGCCAGTGATATATGATGCATCTTGGATGATCTCACACACTGTGAAAGAAGACCATCTCGGGAGGTTGCACTGTGATTCCATTGATATGACATTTGCTTACCCTAAACTGTAGTGACCAAAGAAAACTTCAGTGGCTGCGAAGGATCAGTTGTAACCACAAGGGGATATAAGAGGGAATTTTTTCTTTTTGGTCGGGGGTGGAAAAATAAAACTGTTATTTAATCCCAATTTTGGTAGGCAAAATGCCAATATGTGTATGTGTTAAAACTCATAGGAGGGCTGGAGCGGTGGCTCAGTGGTTATGGTGCATTGCCTGGTACGTGCAAGTACATGGGTTCAAACCCCAGCACCACGTACACAATGAAGTGTCCGAGCAACAAAGGCCACATGAAAAACTAAATAAAATTTGATTCTGTCTTTCTCTCTCTCTCTCTCTCTGTCCCACTCTCTCTCTCTCTCTCTCTCTTTTTTTTAAAGGATTCATAGGAAGGTCTAGAGCGGTGGCTCAGCAGTTACAATGTTTGCCTGGCATGTACAAGGACCCAGGTTTGAACCCCAGCACCATGTACACCAATAAGTGTCTAAGCAATGAAAACCAGATGAAAACTAATAAAAATTGATTCTCTCTTTCTCTCTCCCTCTTAAAAAAAAAACTCATAGGAAGACATTTTAAAAAGTCAAACAAAGTATACAAACATAGGGAAAAAACAGAAGGCCACGCAAGAAGACCCTGACAGTGGTTTATTTCTATGCAGTCAGAATAAGGAGATTTTCCTCCTTCTCAATTATGCAATAGTTTTACACTTGAAAAGAATGCACACATGCTTCATTTGCGAAGAGATTTTTATGCAGGCAGGCAATAAGCATATCTAGTTGCATATGTGAATATATCTTGCTACCAGAAACCTTGAGTGTTGCCTGCCAGGACTTCATCCTGTCTAGCCTTTGTGCGGCACAGGGCTTCACCGTGTTGTTGGAAAAGTCTCTTAGATAAGATGCTGCTTCTAGAGTTTGTAAGAACCACAGGGCTGGGCTGGAGCGGTGGCTCAACGGTTACAGCGCTTGCTTGGCATGCGCAAGTACGCGAGTTCAAACCCCAGCACCACATACACAGCGAGGTCTCGGAGCAGCAAGGGCCACATGAAAAACTAAATAAAAAATGTTTCTCTCTCTCTCTCTCTCTCTCTCACTGTTCCTCTCTCTTTAAGGAGAAAAAAAAAAGTGTTGTGCTTTGTCATTGGCCATTGCAGTACCACAGGCTTCCCACCAGCATCCATTCACCAACTACTTTCACTTGGTTTACAGCTAGAATTCCTTATGAAATGGAAAAAAACAAAAACAACAACAAAAACCCCTGTAGGTCCAATGATGCAGTCATAGACTAAGCCTCTTCCCCTTGCCGTCAATCCCTGCTTAATATTCTCAACAGGCTTCTCACATTCGGAAGCCACCAGGAGTTCTAGGGCACTGGTCTGTCTGCTTTAGGTGAATGAACGTCATCTAGGTGAAATTTTAGAATTGTCTTAGTCAAGGCTCTAGAGAGAAGAACTGAAACCAAAGGCAGTTGGCCTGCCTCGTCGCTACCTGCAGCATTCATTCCAGACATCTGAGATTCTGACCTCAGACCCTCCCGCAGCAACGCTACCGCTCTCCAGCTCTCCAGGGGATCCAGCCCCCCTCTAGTCTCAGCAGAAGCACCAGCAGGAAGGAGGCCCCGAGCATCTAGAGGCTGGCACTGCTTCTTAAGCCCTACAGCAATTGTCAGACACTACGCTTTAGTTTGGAAGAGGGCAACTAACTTCCACCTTTGACAACTACATCCCGCAGGACAAGGGCGTTACAAACAGCTACGGCGGGCATTCATAACTGCTTAGGGGTTTTGCTTTGCCTCCCATTAAT
>PVKS010009577.1:28035-63550 GCA_004027875.1 Aplodontia rufa | reverse complement strand
ATATGAAGAACTCATAGGAGTCTGGTGACGGGGAAGATGGGGGAACCATTCCAGAAGCCGATGTTATTCCTACACTAGATACCCATTTATCACATGAGTTCTTCTGGGGGAAACTGCATTAGATGAAACCCATAGTAGCTTATCGATGTGTTAGCATTACCCCTGGTTATCAAAGTTTATACACAATGATTGCTACAGTTTTGACAATGTTTCCCCCTCATCTGTATCCTGCATCGCAATATACTTCTAATAAATGTGGGGAAAAAAAAAAAAGAATAAAAATTTTTTCAGCTCAAAAAAAAAAAAAACATGCAGAGAAGATCTGGAGCAGTGGCTCAATGGTTGGAGCGCTTGCCTGACATGTGCAAGGACCCGGGTTCAAACCCCAGCACCACATACACAACTAAGTGTTGGAAAAACAAGAACCAGATTAAAAAATAAATAAAGTTGATTCTCTTTTTTCTCTTTTTCCTATCCATCTCTCTCTTAAAACAAAACAAAACAAAACAAAATAAATGCAGAAAGGGCATAGGCACACAGGCCAAATATATACACAAGTGAACATGCATTCACACACAAAGTACACATAACATTTCCACAGTGCTGAAGCTGGTATTTTACAAGCAGTGTGACTTTCTTTCTTTTTTTTTTTTTTTATTGACAAATACAGAGACAGTGGCATCTAGATGTATTGATGCATACTCTGGAGATGTGTTGGCACACAGTACTTGGCAGATTGCAGTCTCTGTAACTGAGAAACTTTTTGTAGGAGTACTAAAATTTATTTTTGGATTTCAAAAGATTCTGAAATCACCACAACTTCTAGGTATTCCTGTGTGTGGAAGGCAGGTTCCTTATCAGGGAATGTTCACACTAAGAAGATTTTGGAAGATCTATTTGGAAAATGAATGTTATCAACAAAACTATTTTCATGGGCAAAAACTTAAGTGCAAAGGCTTCACATATTGGCATTTCTTTAAAGCAGCAATCTTATTTTTTTTCTGTTTATAATTATCTGTTACTCCACTGGAAATTATGACTTTTTCACACACATGACATAATTTATCCTTTCTCTTTTATATCTTCCAAAATAAACCTAAATTCTAGATAATAGCATTGAGTTTTTTTTTTTTAGCATTGAGTTTTTTTCAAGTTAATAAAATATGTAGGAAAATCTATCATATTTGCTAAAGGAAAGTGTCCAGTGGTCCTTCAATAGACCAAAAATTATCTTTCCAACCAGATGTTTCCCTTATTCTACAACACAGAAATTTCACTTAATAAAGACTATTTGTCTCTCTGTCCTAAAATAAATTGAGATCCTTTGAGATTCTTTCCCATAGTTGTTTCTTTTCTTTTTCTTTCTTTCTTTCTTTTTTTTTTTTTTTGGTATTCTTTTCACCTAAAATTCCCCTATTTTCATTTTAACTGTACAAACACCATTCATCCTTTAAGGTCATGTTTATATTTTTGTTCTCCCTAGTCCTTAACTGTGTAAACCTGCTCCCTCATTTTCCATGCTATATAATTGCTAAAAATATAACATATTTTCAGTTGTCCATTTTTAATTAACTCATCTTAAGCATATAAAAATTTCTTTACAATTAAATTGCATGTCTAAAGAAAGATTATTTTTATTTCCCTTCTCCCATTTCCAACAACACAGGAAGCATATTATGTGCATAAGTGAAACTTAAGCATGTTTTTTGTAATTGAATCCAAATATCTCAATTTAATAAGATGAGGAATCAATGACTTGTATCGCTAATGGATCATGAAAAGAAAGGGTTGGCCTGGAGTGGTTGCTCAGCAGTTAGAGCACTTGCCTAGCACACACAAGGATCTCTGTTCAAAGGCCAGAAGAAAAACTAATAAAAATATTTTTTCTTTCTCTCTCTTACTCTCTCTCTTTCTCAAAAAAAAAGAAAAAGAAATGAAAGTCTGAAAAAGTGAAAATGTAAGTAAAAGGTTCCTCGCATTTTACCACAATGAAGATCATTAGGAAAAATATATATAAACTCCATACATTCTTAAAATGACAAGTGATTGATGTACAACTAGTGATTTGTTACACAGGTGTCTACAGATTATTTTCGCAATGTGCTATGCTTAAGATCTATGCAACTACCTACACATAATACACATAACAACTAATTATGAAGCATCTAAATGTCAATTTGGTTAGGATCCTAGCATTTTGCAGTCTAGTTGTTTCGGTCATTTAGCAACTAAATCATTAACTATGTGACAATCTGGTGAAGTTTGTAAAGTTCCTATGTGATATAAATTCACAAAAAGGTTATGTGTTTTAGTCTACTGAGAACATGTCCGACAGAAATTATAACTTAATTAACCTGAGTTTGGTGGAATAAGTACATCTGTTCTCAAAAGCTAAAACAGTTTTGTAAGAGAATTATTTTAAATCTTCAAAAAACAGATACTTTCAATGTTATTTAATATTGCTTCAGGATTTAGGGGGCAAAAATAAGTTTTACACATAATTTTTATGAAGTCTTTGTAATTCTGATATTTGAAATTGACTGAAATGGTGGTATACCTATGAGAGAATATCACAATAATTTTATTAATAAACACTGATTTCAATATAATAACTAAAATATTAATGAGTATAATTAGAAATACATCTTGGAGAAATACATAACATGGCCAATATGGAGTCATATCAGAGATGTTTCATCTTGAAAAACAATAATTACAATCCAATCACTAAGATATTAATAGAATTAAGTTGGTCAAAGGAAAAAAGAATCATAATAGTTTCTCAAAGACTTGTGATTAAATTTAACATCTATTCTGATTAAAGAAGACAAATATGTCATAGCAGCATTCCTATTGTGATAAGCATTCATTCAAATCATATACTCCATGATACGGGGCCAGAAAATGGAGCATGAAATGTAAACACTGAAAATGAGATGGAAACTAGATTATTTAAGATGGTTAGGAAACTAATCACTGACATGAATTATTGGAAAAATGCAGGAATTCATAAGATAGCTGCTATAAAAATTATTTCATATGAAGGACAGAAGAATAGACTAAAAAGCATCATGAATGATCAACCAAACAATATCTGGGATATTCTCCAGAACAGCTAATCAGGAACACCATGGGAAGGGAGAAGACTGCACTACATTAAGACATCTTTAAAGGACACAATAACTGAATATAATATGTGGTCATTGATTTTTTCCTCGTTTTGGTAAATCAACTAAAAAAGGACATTTTTGATGAGTTCAGAAAATTTGATTACAGAATATAAAATATTTCTTCACATGGGAAAGTGGAGATTATTAGCTGATTTTGTTTCTAAAAAGTTTGCACTGTGTGATCTCATTTTGATAAAAGATACACATCCATGTGATATTTACTGATATGTTTGACTGTGTGTATAGATAGAGGTAGGTAAGGAGATACAGAGTATCTGGAAATATATAATGTTAGACCTGAACTGGAGTAATCTCTGGTAAGAGGGAATTCTTTTATTCACTAACATATATATTCTAACTTTCAACAATGCTTTTCAATAATTAAAGTATATTTTACAAAGAAAATTGACTTTCAAGAATAAATTATTTTTCCATATACCATAATGACCTATGAGAGAATATAATACAGATTACAGAACTATTACAGTAATAAAAATATTAACCTGGCAAAAAAAATTTTTTAAAAGTATTGGACATATGTGGAGGAAAGTTTAAAGCTTTTTAAGTGACTCTAAAGATAAAATAGAATTCTGTAGTAAGTGGAAGGATTTGGAAAAATCTTTTTCCAAAGTAGTACAATTTTTTTACTTGACTATTCTCCCATTAGTGTATGTATGTGTGTGTGTGTGTGTGTGTATATATATATATATATATATATATATATTCAATATGGTACCAATGTGTAGTTTAGTAAATTCATTCCAACTTGGTAACATGTTACTAAAACAGATACAGAAATGTCAATTTTCTAGAAAAGTTCTTTAGAGCAAGAAAAAAATTCTTAAGGAAAATCCAGTTTATAAGATATTGTAAAGCTACATTAATTAATATAGAGCAATGGTAGGATCAAAAAAATATCAGTCAATGCAGAATAGAATTCAGAAATAGTCTCAAACATGAACAGAGCTTTATTCTGCAATAAATATTGGCATAATTTTTTATATCAGTGGAGAAAATATAGATGCCATATTTGGTAGAATTTTTTATAACCATTGGTTATACAATTGAGAAAAAAAGATATGGATGGTTATCTCCTCAAATACTACAAAATAAACTCAAAAGTAGCAACCCTTTCAAACAAAATATACTAATACTATTACAAAAACATGTGATGGTTTAAATTTTGCAGTCATTAGGGTATTTCAAATGGAATTTAAATGTTCTATAGCACTGGCCCACCAAAGACTCTGAAAGCCAAATGTGACTTTCATGTATTTTTATAAATAAAGTTTTATTAGAACAGTCACACCCACTCATTTATGATGCTCACGCTGCAACTACAGAAAAACACAGGTGTGATAGATTCCATATCATCCACAAAATTGAAAATATTTACTATTGAATCTACAGAAAATCTTTGCTGACTTTTGCTCTAAGGAGAATGACTAATAAATCTAAATATATAAATACCAAAATTTTACATAAAATACCATATAATTAAAATTCAAATAAATTGAAAGAATCTGAATAATGCATGGCAGTGGTAATGTGCATAATTTCAATGTTTTATAAATAAGAATAGGTCAATATCCTAAGAAAAAAATGAGTGAGGTAAATAAACTTGGTCGAGGTCAGAGATAAAGAAAATGAAAGGGCCATAAACACATGAAACAAAGACTCAACTCCTCTAGGACTCTAGGACAAATAGAGCGTCAGTAAGACACCATTAACTACTTAGTACTTTAACAAATATTTAAAGCTTGAGATCACTCTGGGTTAAAGGAGACCAGGGGAAAGAGAATCTGTCACTGAAGTGCGATTTGACAAATTTGACAATGATGTATGACAAATTTAAAACTCACGCACCTTTCATGCCAGTAACTCATTTTTCAGATATTTTCTTACTAGTATGCAACATTACAGTCTTGAATTTTCAAGTATATATTAAAAGAAGCAACTTAAATAACTACTAATGAGAAATTTGTTAAATACCTTTCAGTGCATTTATGATATATTATGAACTTTTTTCAAAAAGCTGATAATGATCTATGAGTCACATGTAATGACAACGGGAATATGGATTGGTGTGGATTATCCCCCAAAAGTTCCTTCCTGTGCTGGTGGCTTGGTCCCTAGTGTAACATTACTAATGGTAGTGGGACCTTTAAGAGTTGGGCCTAAAGGAAAAGAATTGGGTAAGGATCTCCCTCCTGAATGGATTCATGTTAGTTTCATACATGAGGGAGAGTTTTGCAGGAAACATTTACTTTCCAGGGTCATTATAAAACAGTGAACCTGACTTCTCCCTGATGTTTTGTCCCCTCTCACTATAAGATCTCTGTCTTGAGCAGCTAGGTCCTCAGCAGAGGCCACAGACCTATGACTAGGCCGTAAGTTTCAGCCTCCAAAACTATAAGCTGAACTATTTCTTTTCTTTATAAAATATCAATCCTCAGCTATTTTGTTATAGCTATACAAAATAAATTAAAACAATTGTGTTATTGGAGAAAAAAGCAAGTTGTAATATACTATTTTTGATCTAAAGTATGTTCAAAATACATATATATTTACATGCATGTGCGTATTTGCTGTGATATGCATAAAAATTGATTGGATGGTGACACGGCAAATCCACTTCTGGAGAACATACTTTGGGTGAAGGATTCCTAGTTTTCTGTCTTTTTTTTTAAACAGGGAAGGACAGTGAGAGAGAGAGAGAGGGAGAGAAAGAGACAGAATCAATTTTTATTGAGCTTTTTACATGGCTTTCGTTGCTCCGACACTTAGTTGTGTAAGTGAGTGCTGGGGTTTGAACCTGTGTACTCACGCATGCCTCACAAGTGCCATAACCTCCAAGCCACCGCTCTAGCCCCTAGTTTTCTGTCTTTTAAGCATTGGATGCCACTATTTACAGAGTTTTTCTAAAGTCATCTAATATATTTTTTTTAAATTACTGTAGAACTTTGGACTTATAATGAACAAAACAGTTAGCTCTGGTGTATGTTGTAGGTAAGTTGTCTAAGAAGCTTTCTGTAGAAATTATTTTGTTCAGATTGACTCCATTCCAAAGTATCTTTAGGAGGAAGCAACCCTGGAAAGAAGATTCTCCACCTAAGTAAGATCAGTCTCACTCACTGAATTCTTTTCTGAAAGAAATAGTATTTATGGGTGAGGGGTATTTATGGAATAGGGGGTATATTATTGTCCTTGTTAAGCTGAAAAATATTTGTTTAGCTAAGTTAACTCACATAGCAAAATTTCTACTTAAATATATTTTAAAATTTTCTTTAGAGAGTGAGACAGAGGGTTAATTTTATTTTATTTTTGTTTGCTTTTTACTGTTGTTTATGTTTCCTCCATTTAGTTGTGAATGTGAGCACTGGGGATTGAACCTGGCTCCTTGTGCATTCCAGACAAGCACTCTACCTGTGGAGTCACCTCTCCAACCCCTGCAAAATATTTTGGTAATGAAAACATAAGGGTTATGATTTTTGCCTGGCTCAGGTACTGAAGTGAAAGAGAAATATCTGAAACATTATCATTATTTTTTCTTAAAGAGAGAAGGACAGTGAGAGAGAGAGAGAGATAATCGATTTTTATTGAGTTTTTCACATGGCTTTCATTGCTCACTTTGTTGCGTATGTGGGTGCTGGGGTTGGAACCCATGTATTTGCGCATGCCCAGCAAGCGCAGTAACCACAGAGCCACCACTCCAGCCCCTGAAACATTGTTTTTAAACAGTTGCAACATTCCGTAGTATTCTGTATAAATATTGCCGAATCAGGTGATGTGCCTTTTCAGAAAACACACTTGGAAATATGGAGAACAAAACCTCAGAAATTAGGTTTTAGGATACACTTATGTGGAAGCAAATGATAATCCAATCAAGTATTGTGGCTCTTCTGAGCAGCCTTCTTTAGAAAGGAAGTTTACATCTGTTCTTTAGCTGTAAGCCTAAGTTGTATTCATCATGAGAATCACAATGAACTATGCATGGCGACAAATCTCCTAATGAGTCAATGAAGGGATCTTGTGCTTCTTATGCTACTGTAATTAGATAACCAATTTGTAATCAAATAGAAACAAAAGCTGACCTTTCTCCCTGAGATGAGGTAGCACTAACCTTATGAAGAAGAGACTATTTTTGATTCAAGTGAGCCTGAATAGAATTTAAGGGAATAGATCTCTATTTTCTCTTGGGAACTATCAGTTTTTCCCATGTCAGCAGAAGAGATTTAAAACATCCAATGTAGAAGAACACGGGGCCTTGAACCATGCATGCACATGACATCCCATTGTAACATGATCTTCTATAAAGTAGAAAATTGGGCAATCCATTGACTATTAAAATTCTTTTGCTATAAAAGTGAGATTTCAAAGTAAAACATAATATCATATACTGATAGCATTGAAAACCAGTGTATTTACTTGCTCTCAGCAAAAGTGAATTCTTAATTTAGTGTAGCCATCCTCTCTGCTTAGAGTTTGTTCCAGTGATGAACAATACGGTGCAAACAGAACTGGTCTTGCTTTCCTAAAAACTTTCCAGGAGATCCAATAAGGTCCCAGGGTCCAATAACAGTGATCTGTTTTCTTGCACAAACACCAGAATGGCCATAATCCATGAGAGTAGATTTGTATTCCCTCTTCCCAGAGACATTTTTCCCCCAAATCTGCAGAAAAGGACTGTGCACACTATTTGAAAATTATGTCTCCAGAGAAGCCAGGTGCAATGGAAACCTTCAACAAATTATATGCTCCTGTTTTCTTCTCTCATCCTTTTCCTGCTGTTCCCTTCTCTCTATTGCTTCATTTCTCTCTTACCAACCATTACCGCTCCAGTGTAACCATTCATTCATCCCGGAAAAAGACCAAGGGCACTGCATTCTACTTTAATATTTTGGTGCAACATAGCTTGCTTCTTAGATACAGCCCGGCTTGATGGCTCAGGGCCCTTGAAGTCAACCCTGAAAAGGGCTCTGAAGGGCTTCTGGTCCAGGAGATGCATCTGGCTCCAACTCCAGAGTCAGTGAGCATACATGGCAGGAGGGATGCCTCCACAGCAAGAGCTCATACACAAGACTCTCTTCAAATAGGGAAGAGAAAATGCAAGGGGAGAGCAAAGTTGCCACTGAGTTGAAATCGTGGGCAACATATTTAAGAAATGGATACTGACACTTTAAATTAATTTTTAAAGTAGTTTCCAGTTACTGATAAAGGATGTACCCAATGGGCATTTTCTTGAAGTACCAATCTAAGCAATTTGACTTATTTATAGGAAAAGAGACCAAACTCATTAGCAACATTAAAAACATTATGAGAGTGGTAGAAATAGGTGACACTCACTGAGTTCTGCTTTCTTTCTATGCCAACACTCCTTTTCTACAATTGGATGAATCTGAAACACAATGCGAAGTCCACTTGCAGAACTAAAGAGCAATCATCTATCGAATGGTTACTATTTGCCAGGAACTATCTAAACAACTTTAATACATTATCTCATTTAATGAACAAAACATGTTATTATCTTGGTATTATTATGTCCATATTACAGATGACAAAAATGTAGCTCAGAAAGTTTAAGGAAATTGCCTGATGCCCTACATGTAAAAACGTTTCCTATCCTGATTTGAAACCAAGAATCCATACTATTAATCATAAATTCTTTCATTCATTCTTCTAAGTTACAGGCATTTTTTTCTGGGACTTCGATAGCTTAAGTATTCATATACTTTATTATGGGAGAGTGATCAATTTAAGTCCCATTTTGATGATGAAACTAAGGCTGGTCTGGTAATATACACAACCATCATGACTGTTACAGGGCAAAGACTGGTTGGTGTAAACTCTGTGTTCCCATAACACTATGTAGCCAATTTTTTCATGTTAAAGACAACCAAGTGGTGGGTGGTCCAGTCATCCCTTTTTCCAGGAATCTACCCCAGCCAGAGACATTATGTTTTATGTTTAGTGGCCTAAGCTCAAACATGCTCTGCAGCCTTGTTATGGGAAGTGATAATGACATCAATGAAAAGAAGCCACAATAAGCAAAACCCAAAGAGACAAAGTAACACACACACACACACACACACCTATCACTAGAGGAAGATACATGGGAAATATGCATGTGAACCTAATGTTAAAGCTATATGGAGCTAGAGGAAGAGGTTTCTCAAAAACAGCTCAGGTCATGCGTAAGAGCTGAAATCAAGACCTGTACAACCCCCCTTTCTCCTCCTAACCACTCAGGAAGTACTGAAGAGTTTTCCATACTTGGACTTCTAGCAAAATATTCAGATTTTGCTTGATCTGCATTTCTTTTTGCCACAATGAGATGATGCTAACCTTAGGGTGAGGCCCAGGTAAGCATCCTGCTCTACGGATCAGCGTGCCACTTTTCGAAATGGTGGTTGTTCCCTTCCAGAGACTCTTTTTGCAACTTGGCAGGACTCTGCTTTCCCCGGGCGGGCTTAGTCTGTGCGATGCTCTAGGTTAGTTTGGCAGCACACGTAGAATTTTACCTCACGATTTGGATAGAAGAGGAGAGGCTGGCTTTGCTGCATATTGGTATGATTTATAGCACACACAGCAGATGGACCCAGGAAACCCCCAACATGTGTAAATACTAGGAAATAGAGGGATTTACAAAGCATGGTCCAAAGTTCTGCTGTAGTGGCCAAAGTATTTGTATTCTTTAAATAAAGAACAAACTATTGAAAGGTTAGGAGCAATGTGAAATAGGCAAAGCACAAATATGAAAACCAGACTCTGGTCCTCGGAGTGCAGGAAATGGATGGCTTTTTTTCAGCATCTTGGTCTTTAAATGTAGCTTCCAGAGGGTTAAAATATAGCATTCCTCCTTTGTACAATCAAGGAAGGCACTCCATGATGCGGATAATAGTGATAACCACCGACTGCGGGCCTTATTTCTACACTGCTTCACTTACATTCTCTCATTTGATCCTCCCCAAAGCACTGTTAAGTACAGTGACAGAGAAATAAACAAAGGCACAGATGTAAGCTACTGGGAGTACAAGAGAGAGCTGTCTCACAGCTTCCTGCCTAGGGCTCTTTCTCTGCCTATTACGCTCATGAGTGTGCTGCTGCTGAAATCTCAATCTCTCCCACAACACACATCTCTTTCTTGCTTTCTCTCTGCTCTGTCTCTGTCTCTCTCCTCTTTCTCTCCCTCCCCCCACCTTCTCTCTCTCCCCTCTGTCTCTTCCATAGAGCCAGAGAAACTGGGAAGATGAGACAAAGATAAATGGAATCTTGGCCTCCATTCTGGATTCGAATGTAACATAGCACATTCTTCATCATGAACAGATACAACGTGCCACGAAATGGGAAATGGAGTCAGTAGGAAATAGATTGAATTTTTTGGGAAGATATTTCCCAATAAAGAAAAGAAGAAGAACTATAGCTAGTTAACATACAAACCCCTGCACATCTTGCTATCTACAGATCATCATCAATTAGTAGATAGCTATCTTCACATTTCAAATATATTGCCTCAAGTCAATACTTGGCCCTGACACTCAAAATTGTCCCCCAAACCCATACAGCTACCTCTGAAGTAAGAAAAGCATGACAAAAGGAGAAGGAAAATAAAGACTTTCCTTGAACAAAGATTTAAATGTCCAGAGTTCTGAGTTCTTGTGTGAAGCAAAAAATTCTTGTTCGTAACAAATGGTAGACATTAGATGGGAGGCTGACTGCTATTCTGCTGTTTCTTCCAGTAAGATCTCTCTGTGTATATCTCTTCTCTCTGCCCTCCCCGGCTCTGCGTCTGCCTACCTCTGTCTAGCTCTAGCTCTCGTTGTACATGCTTTTGTAGATATTTTCAGGAACAGCTTGTTATCTGGAGAATACGGCTGCCTGAAAGACTTACAGAATATAACAAAAGCTTTACCCCGAAGCTTCTATGCATTATAAAAGCTTGCACTGGATAAGAGAAATATTGAGCCTCAGGTGACTGAGAACACTTACTGTTGGTTGCATAACGTATGGCGGATGAGGCATCCATGAAGTACTCTGGACCTATATCAAACAGCATTTATTAGCACAAAGCAATCACAGAGAGAACCTGGTTCTTGTGTTCAGTGGAATCACACTAGGTCATAAGAAAGTGGAATCCATCTGACTTTACAGCTAATATGTGCTTATAACCAAGGATAAAAAGGGAATTCTTGGACCTCATTAATTGGGTCCTGAGACATAATAAAATAAAGCAACTTCCCATTTCCCTGGCTGGCTGTACTTTTAGTGACCACTTGGACCACGCTGGATCTTGAAGCTTATGTTGAGGTTGTTGTTAAAGACTCAAGACTTAGGAGACTTCAGGGACTCCTTTCAGGTCAATTCTCAGAAATACCCTGGCAGGTCATGAAGGAAGCAAGAGTTAATTGCTACACTTCCTCTTTTTCTGTCATTAGTTATAACTTCAAATGCTCAGGTGATCCCAATTTTAGAAAAATGTTCAAGCAGCAAAAGTGGTGTAAGAACTGAAGAAAAAACCCAGAAAATTATGGGGAGTGCTTTGGGCTGAAGCCAAGTTAAACAAGTTTGGAAATTTATTTTTCTCTCATGGTAATTGATATGGCAAATAAAAATGTGCATTTGAGCCATCCAGCCCTTCTTAAAGGCATCACATGTCAGCCAAATGAGACGCTCGGGCTGCGTAAGCTGACTGCCACATAAAAATCTATGAAGATTTTGATTTCCAATACAATCACACCAACAAAATTGCCAATACACTTTGGGTTAAAAAAAAAAAGTGGGGAAAAGCCAAGAATCAACAACAAGGGAAATTGCTATAATCTGTTTTTGGAAAGAAGGGAACTAGATATAAATTTCACTTATGAGCCCTTCCAAGTGAAGTGTCTTTTCTGTGCATTTTTTATTTAAATTACCAAAGTGCTCTACACTGTGACTCAGTGGGTGGTCTTGGCTGAAGCAGAGACCAAGTTTAGAAAAAATGAAAGTGCACACACTCACACACACACGCACACAGGCCTGCAGGAAGCACAAAAACTGGACAGCACCTGCACATGGCCTCCTGGTTCCCAAGGAAAGACAAGAAATCAGCCATTCTAGGACCCCTAATATAATTCAAACAAAAGCCTATTCCACTCGCCCAGGGACATGTTTTAAGAGTTCAGAAAAAGAATGAAAATGATCTGCTTCAAGGGACTCAGTGAAGGAAAAATGCACATAGTCTCAAGTTAGCTGCTCTGACAGCTGGGACATCCTGGAATGAAGTACGCATTGATTAAATAAGGTGAAACTTCACTGAGCAGTTGGCAATATGGCAGATTCATCCCTTGTAAAGCATCCACCCCCACCGTTTGCAAAACGCAGAGAAGCAATGCATGCACACACGTGCTCTCTCTTTCTCAACTTAAAAAAAAATAGATACTTTCAAGATGTACCATTTATAGGTATTTTCTAATCAGAATTAGTAGAATTATATGAAGAATAAATAGGTAAGGCAGAGAAGGGAGTAATATCATATATCTCAAAGGAATAGGAGTAATTTTTTTTGAGGGAAACGTGTGAATATTTCAATCCACCTGTGCACTTGGAATGCCTGGTCGCAACATCTGGTTTAAGACACATATTGAGTCTCAGATTTTCTTGTGTTCCAACACGTGGAACCACAGAGGTCCCTTTTGATCTTTCTGTAACTGAGAATGAAATGTGAACAGGGAGTAGGAATCACTTTTTACCACTTTGATAATCTTCTTTATTTGGGGGAAAGTAGGATTTAACATCTATCTGTGTAGCTTTACCAGGACAACAGTGACAAAATGAGATGACAATGATGAAATATTCTAGAATAAGTGAAGGGATTGCTAGAAATGTGCTTTTAGGAAAGATACAATAGGGAACATGAACAACTGAAATAACAAGCGGAAACAAAATAATTCTCCAGAGGCAAGAAAGTTGTACTAATAGTGGATGGGAAGTAGCACAATCATAAAAACTCAGCAGGAAGAACAAAAAGCATGTTGGATTTTATTATTCAGTGAATTGATGCAAACAAGCCTAAAAATTATATGCTAATTCATAAATTGAGCATTATCCCATTAAGAGGTGACTAGCGTATACCAGGACAATTTTTCTTTTAATTCTACCGTGTCCTCTTTGCTTCTACATGGTGCATTACTGGGAAGGAAAGTTTCTCCTGAGGTGCAGGTGAATCAGACATACCTGGTATGTGGAGACAGGGGAAGCAGCAATGAATGGCGTGATAGATGTCTGTGGAATCATGCGGTTGGTTGCAATACTGTACGGTGAAGAATAAAATCTGCAAACAGAAAAAAAAAAAGAAAAAGAAGAAGAAGATTCATGAAGCTGCTGCACACCTGGCCACTGATCAAATGCTACCAAACACGTCTTAGAAAGACAAGGGTTCTACCCTCATGGTCTTCCACCAACTCTTAATAGGATTATCCAGGAGATCAACGATATCAGATTCCACTAAGAGAAGTAAATCATTTTACAAAATGACTACTTCAAGACATCCTATCAAATTAGCTACGAAAAAAAATACCTTATGCCAGGTGAGCATAACAGTGATTTAACCATTTAGAGCAGAAAAGCCCTGGGCATCATTTTTTTATAAAAAGGTAAAGCTCTTTGAGAGAAAGACAAATGCAAACACCAAGCTTTATGAAGATGGCTAATATACTGACAGGATCTGCTTTTATCTCTTTATTCAGGAAATAAGGATTGGTCCTTAGAAGTTTTGGATATTTTATGCTAGGGTCCATGACCTTATGCAGAGAATACTTTCTCCATGAAAAAGGAAGACACAGCACAGTTAGTATCTAGGTTGGAATAAGAATGTTTTTGAGATTCAATCCAGGTAGAGACATTGGATCTATGTGATATACCCTTGGAGCCTCCAGGACCTTTCATAGAACTATTATAAAGTGATACCAGGCATGTCACAATGGGATGATTCTTCTGGGGATCTATTAAAGGGTGGATTCAAGAAATAAAAACAGTCACATGTCCATTTCTCCTTAGGGTGTAAGAAATTCATGGTTGCTTGATGCTCAAATATGTCAGCAGAATATTAAGTCATATTTCCTACTTCCTATTTCATTATAAGTGAAAGGCTAGAGTAGCAAGCTACAGAATAAATAAAACTAGGTTTTCTGGGATGGAGAATTTCACTAATTTGAGGATTGGTAGGAAAAATGCACATCAGGGACAAAGGAATCATCAGGTGACTTTTGCAATGTGCTTGTCAAAAACCAATTACTACGTTCATTTTTTAAATTATTGAGGCAAAGTCCTAATAAGTCTCAGTAGTCACTGATGTTTTTAATGGACAACTTCCTAGGTTACTAGAAATGAAAGCATTTCCTGAGATTCCTATTGAATGTAGAAAAACTAAAATTGAAGTTTCTCAAGATTCAAGGTATAAATTCTTCAATGATAGTCTTATACTCATTTCATTTAGCTCTTAAGAATTTCATAAGACCATATACTTTTGATTTCTAGAAAAGTATGCTAAAAAATTAGTCCATTATACATGATTATATTCTTTCTATCCAATGGACCCCTAAATTTATAGTTGTGAAGTTAAAAAAAATGATATTGGCCACACACCTATTAGAAAGGCAAACAAAACAATATTAAGTACTGATCCGGATCCAGATGAAGAGCAAGTAGAATTCTTCATTGCTTGTGGGAATGCAAACTAGCATGGCCATTTTGGAAGTCAGCTTGATTGCTTCTTAGAAAGTTAAATGTACATATAGCACATGACCCAGCAATACCACTCTGATCAATCAAAAGTAGATGAAAACTTTTATTTAAACAAAAAGCTTAATGTGAATGTTTATAGAAGCTATATTTATACTTGCATGAAATTGGAAAGAAAAACAAATTTCATTAAACTGAATTGACAAATGTTGGTACAATCATACAATGGAACACTAGTAAGGAATTAAAAATAAAAATAACAGCCCTTGGTCTCCAAGGGGGATCAGTTCCAGACCTATCATGGATACCCAAATCCAAGGAGGTTTAAGTCCCTTCTATAAAGTGGTGTAGCATTTTCATTGAACCTCTCTCTGCACATTTCCTATGTCCTTCTTTTCATCTTTTTTTTTTAAAGAGAAGGACAGTGAGTGTGTATGTGTGTGTGTGTGAGAGAGAGAGAGAGGCAAACAGACAGACAGAGACACAGAGAATCAATTTTTATTGAGTTTTTCACATGGCTTTCGTTGCTCTGACACTTACTTGTGTACATGGGTGCCGGGGTTTGAACTCGTGTACTTGAGTATGCCAGGTGAATGCTGTAAACACTGAGCCACTGCTCCAGCCCCTCTTTTCATCTCTTGATCATTTATTATAACTAGTACATTGTAAATATTATGTCAAAAGTTGCTATTCTATTTTATTTAGGGAATAATGTCAAGAAAAACGTGTGCACATTTTTAATATAGACATATTTTTCCCAAATATTTTCTATCTTGTTTGAATCAGTGGATGTGGAATCCACAGACCAGGAGAGCCAAATGTAACTATTTGTATAGTCAACATGATGATTCTTGATATTATGCTAAGTGAAAGAAGTTAGACTCAAAAATGTATATACTAAATCATCCTGTTTATATCACAACATGGAAAGGCAAAGCTACAGAGACAGAAATAGATCAATGAATACCAAAGTCTGGGGGTGGGACAAGGGATTGATTCTAGAGCAGGATGAGGCTATTCAATACCTTACTGTTGGGGTTACACAACTGTGTATGTTTGTCAAAATTATAGAATTGCACACTGAAAAGAGTGAATATACACTGAGTAAATTATACCTAATTGTCTCTTTAAAAATATTTTAAGAAAGCATCAATCTTTCCAATTTAAAAATTATTGAGCATTTCCTAAGTGCATTAATGAGGAATAAGACTCTGAGAAATCTTATGAAGAGTTTCTCTAAGAGTACTCAAACTATACTGAGTTTATACACTGATCAACCTAAAATCTCTCCAAAGGATTTCATTTCAAAGAAAGTAAACTTTGAGCTACTTGTCCTGGCCAGCACAATCAGGGTACTGCCGACTTCTCTATTTTACTACCTCCTCCTCCTGGTCAACTAGGATCAAATCACACTGACTTTCTTCTCTCCCATGATCTTGTCATTCTCACTGGCCTCTGGCTACTCTTAATTCTTCCTCTCTAGAATGCTCACCTTCCCAAACTCCAGAAGACTGCCTCATTTTCATCTTTGGGCTCCCTTAATCGTCGTTCTTTTAGAGAGGGCTGTAACTGATGTACAATGGCTACTTATGCTCCAATTGTTCTCTATCACCTTTTTCTTAGGTATTTAATGTTTTCTTTGTCCTTATCACTAAGCGAAATAGTAAAATTTGAAAATGTATTGACATATTATGGACTGAATATTTGTGCCTCACCACCCGCCCTAAATTCTTATGTTGAAGTCCTAACTGCTATTGTGGTTAGATTTGGAGAGGATCTCTAAGGAGGAAGTATTTGGGTTAAATGAGGTCATAAGGTCGTGACCCAGATTGGATGATATTAGTGTTCTTAAAAAAAAAAAAAAAAAAAAAGACAAACACTAGCTTACTCTTTACATGCCTTGAGAAAACACCATTTGAGGATACATTAAGATGGTGGCTGCTCAAAAGGTGGGAAGAGATCTCTCACCAAAACCTAACTGGCAGAAATCTTGATCTTAAACTTGTAGCATTCAGAATTTGTGAGAAGACAAATTTCTATTGTTTAAATTACTAAATCTACACACACACACACACACACACACACAGGTGTGTGTGTGTGTGTGTGTATGTGTGTGTGTATGCACATGTATATGAATACATATATTTGCACCAGGAATTGAACCAGGGATGCTTAACCACCGCATCATATTCCCAGACCTTTATAGATTTTATTTTGAGACAGGATCTCATTAAGTTACTTATAGCCTCCCTAAGTTGCTGAGGCTGATTTTGAACTTGCTATCCTCCTGTCTCAGCCTCCTGAGTTGCTGGGATGAGAGGCGTGTGCCACCACGCCTGGCGGTACAATATACTTTTAAAAACAGCCTGGGCTGAGAAATACAATGCTTTATTCAATGATTTCTTTCTTTAGAAAGTCAGCTCAAAGAGGGCTGGGATCACATTGACCTTGTTGCCTGGAAGGAAGCCTGAGATACAGCAAATGATTAATAACTACATACTTAATGAATGAATGAATGCAGAACAGTTTGGGGAATTAAGTGGGGATCACCTTACAGGATGGTCAATGCCCAGAGGACAGGAACAGAGAAAATGGGTCCCTGGAAAAGGTAGGAAGCCAAGAGAGGAAGAGTCCAGCATTGCATATCAGTAAATATTTCCCAGAAATTTAACTAACTCCTGCTTTCTATGCATGCAAGAACAACAGTAACTAAACAAAAGTCTTTTTCTATGAAAAACATGGTTTGCATTTAATAATTCCTTTTAGGTCTTGTTTTTGACAGATCTTATCTATGAGGCAATAAACAAAAAGACTTGTCCAAGGCTCATAAAGACATGACAGACACCCATGACTGCTCAACCAACAGACTTTCTCTTATACCACGTAATGGTTTAACTTCAGGTAGAAACTCGAGTTCAGCTTCTTATACTGACAGAGAAAATCATGCATCACATTTTAGCATGGCTGGTCTATTTTCTAAAATGTACCAATTGGAGTATTAAAAGTGAAAGCAATAAAAATTGGATTGACAGGAAGAGTTTACAGGAAATTCTTTGGGGAAAACTGAAAGCAGAAACATAAAGAAACCAGCCAAGTAAACTGATACTAACGAAAGGAACCCTTGGGGGAAAATTTAATGTGTTTTTGTTCTATCTGCTCTAATCCTATCCATCACACAGGAATGATATTCAAACTTCCCAGCAAGTTCCAATACTGCCACTCAAGTCAGAGTCATTTAGAACAGAAGATGTACCGAGAAGAGCGGACTGAGCTGAACACACTATCTTGATCCTCTAATTCTGGTATCTGAAAATAAACTCTTCTCAACCCAAACATAAACCAGATGAATTTACAGAAAAGCCTTGCTTAAGCCAGGGCAGGAGAGACTACTATCGCGTGCAAGGCTTAGAGGTGCTGCATCTAAAGAAAATACACAGACTCAAAGGGAGAACTGCAGAACGTGTTTTCCGGTTTTTCAGCTTTTCCCCATTCCCTGTCATGTGTCCATATCGTGGTTTGAAAATACTTTCACAGAGGCAGCATTTTGAGACCATCCGAATAACCCTTCAGACAGAGCTGTCATGTTATCGGAGAACAGGAGAGAGAAAACTGACAAAACGTTTTAACCATAATAATAGAGTTACGGTGATTTCTAACTTGTGCCTTAATGTTTTCATGTCTGCGAGCACATGCATCGTACCTTGCAAAATCCTGTTACAGAAACCGAGAATGAAGTGTTCAACCCATCTTCCTGACATCAGTTTACTCTCTGAAGAGAAATTTCTTTGACAAGATTCACAGCGTATTATGTGGGTAACAAGGACCCCTTTCATATTTAGCACAGTTGTTCTAAGCCAGAGGTGATTTCTTTTTTTTTTTTGGTCATTGTCTGGGGAGTGGATACTACTGGAATCTGCTGTGTATAGGTCCAGGATGCTGCTACTAATTCTACAGCACATAGGACAGCTCTCAGAAGTAGATTATCCAGTCCAAAATGTTAACAGTGCTGAGAGTGAGGAACCTGGCTTTTGGCATACAGCCTCGTTACATTTGGAGAGGTTTCACATGAACAAAATTCAGATGCCAAAATGGCAAAGTTAACTGGCCATAATCTAAAGAACTCTAAATTGGCCCTTGAAAACTTGATATTTCTAATGAATGTGAAAAGTTACTTTGTTATCTCGCAGTATAGGCAAGTATCCTCTGCCAGTCCAGAAAATGAAAATGTAGGCCACTAATAGGATATCATTCTGCCTGCAGAAAAGTCATCTTCAGGGGATTAGGCAGTCAGTAGTAATATGGAAAAATCATATTTTAATGATAATAAAAATAACATGAATATATCAATAACCCCAGGGCAGGATGTTTTTTACTGTAGAAAAAACATACAAAATCCCATTTACGCACTGAAATAAACAGCACAGGCTTGTGTTTCTTGTCTGCAGGCTATATTGTTACAGTCAGCACGGTGAATGCTATCCTCGGGGTAACTAACACAAGAGCACGAGATTAATAAGTTAGTGGTCATTTTTATTGTAATGCCAACATATACTTCATATTCAATTCCTTTCCTGGAATAATAAGATAAGGCTTCTGTATCACTTAATATCAAATGTCCATATAAAACAGCTGGCAAACCAATGTTATGGAAAACGTTCTTTTCATATCTCCCACAGGAATACATTTTATTCAAATAAAACAATCCAAGAGGGTCTTATACAGCATCTCTCAGTGAAAAGGGCAGAATGATACAATTTTGAATACAGGAGGGATAAGTCCCCATCTCCCCTGCTCATATTTGAAAATTATGTAATTTCCTATTGGACTGCTACTAAAGCAACAGGGCAAGAGTAATAACAAATTAGAGCCCTGGAAGGACAGGGATTTTCATTCTTGTAAGTTAGCCTACTGGAAAAAGTATGCAGCTTTTTTTACCTTTTCTATAGTGACTCAGAAACTTCTTGACTCTAACCTCCAAAGTCTTAGATAGAAGTGACATTGAACTAATTCTTTCAAACATGATAATTGGATAGATTCAAGCAAATGACAGAAGTGACATTTTCCGCTGACTAAATGCAAACAGCAATAGATTCACCATGGTCCAGTGACAAAATGTTTGTTCTTCATTAGGTAACAATCAAGCTAAACATGAGTCTTTACTTCAGTTTCAAGTGACTGTATCAACGTGGACGTGATGGGATTCAGAACATTTAAATCTTCACACAGTTTGAGCCCCCAACTGCAGCCCAGCCACATTCTGCTTTATGATACTCAGAAAGCCCTGTGGCTTAGTGTATACCTTAGGACACCACAGGATTATAAAATAAGTCCTTTAGCCAGGGCATGGGACCTCTACCAGGGGACATTGTCATAACAGTACTTATCCCAAAGCCATTAATGCCTCATTGGAACACAAACTCCACTCCTTTGGGTCCAGTGAATCTAATTTTCCTCAATGAAAAAAAAATATATATATTCTGATCAGAGCACAAAATGTTTCCCTCCCACACATCTATTTCTTAGTTCTTCATTGTCTTGTCGCAGAAAATGACTTCCACTCTTTGTTATATTCTCTTTGTGGGATATTTTATTCATGTACAAGTGAATATACACATAGATCTTTTAGTATTTGTGCTTTGATCAGAATGCTATTTGCATTCTGTCACACATTAGAATTTTGTACATGTCCTTTGTAACTAATGTGAAAATTTGTTTCTCAAATTGTATCACAAAAATAATTTTAAATAATACAATAATTATTTTTAATAAAGGTTTGTTGAATTAAACTGAATCAACATTAAACAATGTTTAACAGTACTAACTGGATTGGAGTGAGTTGCAACTGGGTTGGCTCATTGGTCACCACCCACTGGTATGGCCATGGTATGGGACCAGTCTCTTCCCCACAGTACTACATATTAAATCTCTCTCTCTCTCTCTCTCTCTCTCTCTCTTTCTGTGTGTGTGTGTGTTAGGTTTCTTTTTTTCTGAGTTGGGTTTGACTGCTAGATGGAATACAGCAGTGTGAATAGGGAATAACACACTTTATTCTAGATATTTATGTTAGAATCCTTGGTGTGCTGAGTGCTTATCTAAATCAGTTTCTACACCTCTCTGAAGTACCAACATTAACCTAAGGGACAGTATGCTGAGAAAATATTTGCATTTATTTTGACATCTTATGCGTGTGGAAATGGTTGTTCTGCCAGTGCAGATATTACCATATGAGGCAAAGATGAGCAGATCATTTAAAAAATAATCTCTATGAAGAAGAATCAACTGAATAGTGTTACTTAGCTGTAATCTTTCCGTTGCTTTCAATTTCACTGCAGTACATAAAACTTCTATCATTTCATCATCCATACTTCAATGGACAATCTAATGCTTCCAAAATTTCATTCTTGATCCAGGACATGAGAAACTCAGGGACAGTTTGCTTGGGTGACACTTGAGGTTGCATTTATGGAGAATAAGGTTAAGGTGTCACATGGGGACAGCTTGGGTCAGAAGTTGGGGTAGGGGGTGGTTTTCGTGATGTCAACTTTGTAGAACAAGCAGGTAGCACCATTTTTTTTTTGTTTGTTTGTACCTGGGGTTAAACCCAGGGGTGCTTAATTACGGAGTAACACTCCAGCCTTTTTATTATTTTTATTATTATTATTATTATTATTATTATTATTATTATTGTTGTTGTTGTTATTTTGAGACAGGGTCTTACTAAGTTTCTTAGGGCCTTGCTGAATTGCTCAGGCTGGCTTTGAACTTGCGATTCTCCTGCCTCAGCCTCCTGAGTCTCTGGGATTACAGGCATGCATCACTGCATCCAGCTTAAGCAGTCTACTAAAAAGAACAGAACATTGTACATGCTGTCACAGAGCTAAGGATCCAGGATGGAAATAAACACTTGTATCAGTGACTACAGGATAAAAAGGCTAATCGTCACACATATTGTGGGAACACCAAACACAGAGCAATAATAGTGTCAGTATTCAGGAAGCTGATTACACTACATCACACCAAATTCCTTTAATCCTTACAAGGTTTTATAAACAGGTGCTAGTACTATCATCTCCACCTCACAGAGAAGGAACCTGAAATACAGACAATTTATCCATGGTCCAGTATGTGGTAAATGACAGATTTGGATGCACATCTGGGTGGGCTGGTTTTGGATTCTGCTCTCATAACCACTGCTTTCACTGTTTCTCTGATGGCTGATTATGCAATCGCTGTGCCTGCTATCATTTGAAGGTGTTCTTGAAATGGATACTTTTTGAAAAGTGTGTATGGGGATGGTGATTATTGAGCTTCTCCGTGTCTGAACTCAGGCATAGAGAATTCCCTAAGTAACAAGACCAAGAGTGGAAGGGGATGTTAGAACCACTCGGTTCAGTTCAGCTGCAGACACCCAAGTCTGCGTTCCTTTGGCGATATTCAGAGGAGTTCAATTCTGCTCTACGGTTAGTAAACGCCATTTAGTACTTCAAACCAGGTAGGTACGCAGTGCCTATGGTTATATTTACTTTAAAATTAATCAAAATGTGGTAAACATACACAATGGAGTTTTAGTCAAAAAGAAGAATGAATTTGTCATTTGCAGAAAAATGGATGGAACTAGCATTATGTTAAGTGAAATAAGCCAGATTCAGAAATTCAAGGGTCCTATGTTTTAGCTCATATGTGGAAGTTAGAATAAAATGAAAATAAGGGGAAGGGGACTTCTTGAAAATGGAAGGGAGACCATCAGAGTGTTCAGAGGGGACTTGGGAGAGGAACAAGGGTAGGAATAGAGGAGGTACTAGGGATGAAATTATCAAATTATGTTATGTGGATGTATGAATATATCACAATGACTTTCACCATTTTGTATTATTGTCACACAAAAATAAAAAATTAAATAAAAATAAAAATTATTCAGAAAGAAACAGGAAAGCAGTTTGGAGGAGCTACATTAGAGCCAGGTAAATGACAACATAGTCCAGGTAAGGAATGGTGATTTGATTAGTCCCCCCCACCGCAGGAAACAAAGGCTGAGCTGAAGATACAGTTTGGATATAGAATGAACAGAATTTAATGAGTAATTTGAGCATGAAGAATGCCAGACAAGAGAGGCTGGAGCGGTGGCTCAGCAGTTACTGCACTTGCCCGGCATGTGCAAGTACACCGGTTCAAACCCCAGTACCCACATACACAACTAAGTGTCAGAGCAACGAAAGCCACGTGAAAAAACTAAATAAAAATTGATTCGCTCTGTCTCTCTCTTGCTGTCCTTCTCTCTTAAAACAAACAAACAAAAAGAATAAGAATGCTGGACAAGAAAGAACACAGAAAAAAGAATCCAGAGTATAAAATTGATTTTACAGCCTAAATGACTTTAGAGTGAATTAAAAAAGAAAGAAAGAAAGAAAGAGGGACAGTGAGAGAGAAAGAGAGAAGCAATTTTTATTTAGTTGTTTCATGTGACTAGTTCCTCCGACACTTTGCTGTGTACATGGTTCTGGGGCTTGAACTGGAGTACTCGCACATGCTGAGCCATCGCTCCAGCCCTAGCGTGAATGTTTTTAAAAGAGAAAAAAATAATTTGATAAATGTTCTCCACTTAAATTTGTGTGGTTTGTATTGTGAATTGTCAATGAAAATCATGACCTTAGTATGGGATGTATAAATATCTGCAGTAAACACAGTGAGCTCTGAAGCTAGTTATGAACTTGAAATGTAGACTGTGAGGTCTTTAAATCCTAAATCAACAACAGCAAAATTAACCAAAGTGGCAGATGAGGAAGTCTCAGAAAAGGAGACCGATAAGTCGTTAAAAATGGGGATCAAGAAGGAACAGCAAAGAACGGAGTTGTGAGGTCCCAGAGAAAGGACAGTTTCAAACCGTATAAATTAAGAGTTTAAAACAAATTCAAAAGTGTAAGATGTCAAATTTTGAAATGAACTGAAAGCTTTATTTATAGCTGTCAAATTTAGAGATCACTGGGGGACACCATCAAGGGAGGTTCCAGTGAATGCTGATCTAGAATCCAAGTTTAGGCTGAATTGGAGAAGACAAGGAGAACAGCCTGTAGAACACTGATGGTGTTTACCATAACAAGGTCTGGCTGCAGGAGGAGGTCCTGCCATCAGAAAGGACTGTTTTGTTTCTATCCTCTTTGTAGGTGGGAGAGACTTGAGTATATAATGTAGAGGCTAAAAGGAATATTCTGTGGGCAGTCATGTATTGAAAAAAGGGACTGATTAATGGAAGGAAGTTCTTTAGTTAAGAAGATTAGATAAAATCAAGAATTTGGGCTGCTATGGTGGTACATGCCTATCATACCACTTTCTCAGGAGGCTGAGCTCAGCAGGAGGATCACAAATTGGAGGTCAGCCAGGGCAACTTAGTGAGACCTTGCCTCAAAGAAAAAAATAAATAAATAAAAAGAAAAAGGGATGGAGGTGGTGCTCAGTAGCAGAGTACTTGCTTATCACGTGTAAGGCCCAGGTTCAATACCAAGTTCCACAAAAAATAACTAAAAGAGGATATGTATTTTTTAGCATCAGAGGTTTGTTCTCGACTAAATGATTTATCATGGGGAATACTGAAGTGGGCAGGAGCTAAGGGAGCTTGATATTCTAAGTCAAATACCACTCTGTCGCTTCTCCTTTAATCAGCAAAGGTTCTGTTTAGAGTCAGAGACTAACATTTGACTTCCAAATCTTCCTCAAACTGAATGATTTACTTGCTTTATCTCTAAAATGGGATTGTCTTGCATTCACCAAAAAGAGTCACCATTAGTTAATGAAATAAACCCTTAAAGATATTTTGATATTTTTAATTTTTGCTTTAGAATGAGTCAGCAATACAACAGACTTTTGAGTCAATTGAAAGTACTATGGAGAACAGATGATATTCTGGAAATAGTATTAATTACATTGTACATGATAATGATGTTGTCATTGTGTGACATAATATATGTCATTTTGAAGATGTACATTTAGTAATTTAGGGGTGTTGATGTTGAAATTTGGCTTTGATAGGATCCAGCAAAAAATATTTATTGATCTAGCTAGTAATTAACAGAATTATAATTGAATAAGTGTATAATGAAGTATAAAAATAAGCTATTTCATTTCTATCTTTATTTTAACAAAATTAAGCTCTAGGACATGAGGACTAGGTGTGCCTATGTCACTGTGGCATTTCCAATCCTTGACACAGAGTTTTGAGAAACAGGTTGACATATGTCCACAAGATAATATACATAGACACGTATATAGGAAACATTGTAAAATATTAATACTTGATGAATCAAATGAGTGGGCCTGTGGGCATACAGGTGCTTATTTAATTATTATTTCTATTTTTCTGTATGAGTATCCATTTTCAAAATAAATCACTAACTATAACCACATGTATTCACTCGCCTCTCAAAATCCAGTATATCCTGTTGACTCCATGGCCCCATTAAATTACAAATATTAATGTTTTGTGGACAGTGTGTGTTCAGCAAATGTCATTGCTTCCCTACAGCACCTATATGCTGTCACTGGCACTTGGCACAGCATGTCTCATTTTGTACCTTTTGAGTTAACTGTTTCATCTCAACTTTGCAATACAATACTAGAGGACTTTCTTGGCTATGTCTTTATTTCTCTCAACACATCAAGTCTACAGTGCTTTTGTGGAAATGAATAAATGCTTGTGGCTAAATGAAAGGATATGTTTCAGATTCACTCCTGGAGTGAAACCTCCTCTATTATCAGTAGTTGCTCTTCGTGAAAGGTGGATTGCAGGCTTCTTGAAGGAAAAGGTCTTGTCTCACATAGTTATTTTTAACATCTATAGGACATAGCACTGTGCCTGGCAGGCTCCATGGATGTGTTTTGAATGAATGAATGAACAATTGGTGGAATGAAAAACTAGAGAATAAGAAATGATTATTCAAGCAGTCAACATCCCAAAGATTTTCATTAAAAGTCACTGACTAAATAGAAAAATGGAATTTAACTCATTCTGTTCTTTATATTGATGTTCAGTGAGGCCTTCACCACAGTTGATTTTTTTTTAATATCACTGAAGGACAGGCAACTGAACGCCAAGGGAAAATCCAACATAAAGGACTGTGAAAATAAAACAAGCAACTACCCAAGGAGCAGCTATAGTTGGTTATAAGACAGAGAAAGTAGAGAGAAGGGAATTGGAGGTGAGAAAAAAGTTCCAAGTAAAAACATTCAGAATCCATAGAATTTTAGAGAAGCCAGACCATGCAGTTTGACAGTCTCACTTTTCAGAGGAGCAATTTGAAGCTAAGTAAGAGGCCAGGACAGAAATTTCCTGAGGCTAACTAAACAGAAGAAAGAGGATACAATCACCTGAGTTACTACCCTGACTTCTGTCCATGAACATGTCCATTCCCCAGACCACCAGAAGGAAAAAAAAAACAAAAACAAAAACATTAATGTAGGAATTAACCTGGGCACACACTAGAAATTATTGAAAGCTAATTTCAATAGTAACTATCAGGGCATCACTTTCAGCCTAGAGAAATAAAGATAATTGTCATTTTATCTGTACTTCCTTTCTATATTCAGTTCTGCATTGTGTTTTATTTCTGAGAGTGGTGGTTGGGGAGAGTAAGAGAAGAAAAGAAAGGATAAAAGAAAATAGAGGAGGGCTTTATGTGAACAGAGGAAGTATGGAAACGGAGATTAGAATCATATGTGCGAATAAAATATATTTCAACGTAAAAAAGAAGTCTGTGGTTTAAAGAAAATAAGACATACATGAACATTTTTATTCGGTACTCACTCAGAACTTAAGATCTCCTAGCAATTAAAACAGAGAAAATGTGGTGTACTTACCCATTCTGTATGGCGGCTGTGGGGTCATAGGTCAGAGCCATGCCAGCCTGCACAAGGGGAGAAAGGGGAGGAAACAAGTCTCAGAATTTTTACTGTGATACTTAAAGCACTCAGTTCAAAGACTTTTATCTTTGCTTTCCACGATTTATACTTATTTTCTCCTACATATTTATCTACCCTTACTGCCCAAACTAGCATTTGCACTCTTCACAAAGCAGAATCCACCAGTGAGTGGGAGTTTAATATATATCAAGACAAACCAAGGCACACCGCAGCTTGGATGATTTCCACTTCTACTTCATAAACCACTCACTGTCTAATTTGGTATCCTTGTAATTTTTCACTAGTGTTAAGAGCAGCTATTTTGCATTACATGGTATGAAGAAAGTAAGAATGCATCTCATAGTCAGGATAAAAATAAAAGGGACTCAAAATGCATTCAACCTTACAGAAGGAAATTAGGAAATATTTATTTTAAAACAGATCCCATGCCTCAGGGGTACGCAGGTAAGGAATGATAAAGTGCTTGGTGGATAGATTGCTAGTACCTGTCCTACTAACAGTGGTGGGGAAGGGATATCATTTGCATTTGATGGAGATTTCAGGATATGTGACTACTAAGTAGGTAGTTTTGTTCTGTTTGTGAGAATAAGAACACCACTGAAAAGCTACACTGCTGTAACTAGCAGTGATTTCAGAAAAGAATACAAACTTGAGGGTTGCTGGTTCACAGCCTTCCTTGTCCCTGCTTTTCCATCATCACATTTTATCCTCACAACAACCTCATTAAGTAGGCAGGACAGATATTTGCTCCATTTTATAGATGAAGACCTTGAAGCTTGGAAAGATCAAGCATCTTGTTCAAGGTCACAGATTTGGAGACAGAATCATGTTGCAATCCAAGTCTCCCGATGGGGCTGCTTGCTACTCTTCTGCTAAGACACTGACCTAGGCTTTGAAGGAGGCCAGAGGATCACCTCCACCAATGGAGGAAACCTTCTTTGTGGCTATAGGGACATATCACCTGTAGTTTACCAGGACTGCCAGCACAGTTATCGCCTGTGTGTAGGAATCAAATGTAGAATACAACTTAAAACAGCCCAGGTTGTCTTTAGAGAGATTTCTTTTTCTGTTTTGAAACTGAAAAGTGAATTATATCAACATCAATTTTTGGACTTTGGTGCTGAACTATAATTATACAAGATGTTACTCCTGGGAGAAATGGGGTAAAGTGTATATAGGGCCACCCTGTAATTTTTTTCCCCACAACTTTCTGTAAATATATATTTACTGCAAAATATAAACATTAGAAAAAAGCTTTGAGGACTTCAGTAGAGTTTTTAAAAACTCTATAATAAGGTAAAGAAAAATAAAAAGAGCATTTATACTTGAGGTTTTTTATTGCTGTTTTGTTTTTCATTTCCCAGCATGGCTGAAGGTGGTTTTCCTCTTTGGCTTCTGGAATTCCTCAGAGTTAGCATATAACTGAAATGAACTCTTGTGCTGCCCAGCACAGGACTTTCTGTATGGTACGGACTGCTGCATTCAAGCTTGTATGCTTTATGTTATTTTCCCTAAGTGATATTTTTATATTGTCATTGCCATTGGTATGTGGAACAGAAGTATAGACGCAGATATGAATGGAATTAGCACAAAAGGAGAATGCATAAATTGGAATGGAGTTTGTGTACAAAATTGAGTTGGCTGTCAGGTGCACAGAGGATACATGTTTACTAATAACTGCATGGCATCTTTAAACTTAAGGATCTCAGTCTAGTTAAAGAAATATGCAACCAATAACATGACCAACCGATTGGCTGGGCAATGAGAAGAGAATAAACACCAGATAGAAAGGTATTTGCTTTGTGCTTTGGGAAAGGTAAAACTGGTAATGATGTCAAAACCTAAAAAGATCTAAAGTCTCCTCCCTTCTGTAGAGTTCTGGGATGGGGCCTCTACCATATGACATGTGGGAGGCTGACTGGACTGGACACTGCCCTGAAGAGAACTGTCCAGGGTTGAGCAAAAACTCTCAAGTCCTGGATACTGGAGAGGGCAATGGTAAAGGTGGTGCATTTGGGGTAAGATTTTCCTCCTAAGAACACTAAATTTCTCTCCCATAATCCATTTAAGATGTTACCCTAGAGGCAGAATTAAAAATGAGGTTTAACTTTCAATAGATACTTTTAGTTCAGGAGACATTTAGGATGATAAACAATCTTTGGTCTCCTAACTGTTCCAATTTGTTTAAATCCTTACTTACAGGAAGCCTTCAACAGTCAACCCCACATTTATGTCTTTTCTCTGTATTGGTTTCCAACAGTGCTCATGGAGAGACCAATGCCATCTAGTCCTAATTTTTTTTTTTCTGGTACTGAGGATTGAACCCAGGGACACATTTCCACTGAGTCCCATCCCTAGCCCTTTTGATTTTTTTTTATTTTAAGAGGGTCTCACTAAGTCATTTATGGCCTTGCTAAGTTTCTGAGGATGATCTCAAACTTGTGATCCTCTTGCTTCAGCCTCGCAAATTGCTGGGATTACAGGAATGCACCACTGTGCCTGGCAATCTAGTCCTTCTTAAATTATACATGGTGTAGAATATTCTCTTCTTATGTTGAATTTTTTAGCAACATTTAGGTAATGATTTCTGTTTTCTCACATAAATTAAATTCCTTACATATTCTAGTTAGCCAATCAATCCTAACTAGAAATAGAGCAGTTATCAGTAAACTCTACGTCTTTGCTCAATATGTATTTTACTTAGCCTTTTCTTCAATGCTTAATCTTCTTTCTTTCTAACTTCCAGTAAATGAAAAAGAACCAAGCAGATGATACTATGGTATAGTGAAAAGCAAATAGCTTTTGGAATCAATCTCACAAATCTAGGTCAACTCCTTGCTGTTTCTTCCTAGAACTGTGACCTTGGGAAAATCATTTAACCTATTTGAGCCTCAGTTTCCTGAACTGCTAAACCGTATGATACCTACCTCCTCAGATTGTTGTGAAATTTAAATGAGACTATGTTTGTAAAGCACCCAGCAGTGCCTGGAGACAAGACACATATATAAATATTATAATACAAAGCAATGTGTGGTAAGTGCCACATGAGTGGTATGGAGGAGTGAGGCTGGAGATGATCAGGTAAGGCACATGGAGCAGGTACAGCTGAGGCAACCTCTGAATGATAAGTAGGATTGCTGTAAATGGAGGTGAGAGGTGAAAGCCAGCTCAGGCAAACAGAATAGAATGGAAAAAAGCTGTAAAGAGAATGGCATGGTGGGTGATCCATTTGTGGCAGGGAGAGTGGGAATAAGATTCAAAAGATCAGGATGGAGGATCTTGGGGAGCCACTGATTATATCTGAGCAGGGAAATTTTATAATCACAAAGAGGAATTCTACAATAGGAGCTAGCAAGAGCCCCATGGAAGATAGAGGTTAAGTCCAGAGCAGTGGGCAACTGGAATAGGTATCTAGGGATGGGGAGGTGGAGAGAATCTAATGTGAGATTGGCATCACAAAAGGGAAGGGAATGAACACAAGTTTCACCTACTTCAAGATTTTGCCTAGGGACAGTCCTGCCTCTCAGTACCTTTGGCAAGAGGAGACAGGAGATAGTTTCAGGTCACATGCATTTGGTATGTCGTGGATAACAAATCAAGGCAAGGATTAAACGATGAGTTTTTCTTCTTATTAACATCACTGTTAGTTGAATATTATAGCACAATAACTACACTTGGCCATTCTTGGTGTTCACCTCATGTATAACAGATTGCTGAGTTCTATCTAATTCTAATACGGTCTTAATGCAGATATTGCATTCAATTTCCTTTTGTCTTTTCCCACAAAGATGAAAAATAAATCAATTTTGCTGCTCTGTCTAGCCATCTTCATATGAGGCTAGAACCATGAAATCATCCTTATGTAACTACAAAATGTTATGGCATGTTTACAAACTCTATAGTCACACAAAAGCAAAACATCTTGGAACAAAATAACCATGTCACCACATACATAGAAATGTGATGCTAATCCTGTCACTTACTTTCAAAAAGTGTTTATTACATGCATAAATATTTTTTACTTTAAAATTCACATTATTTGAATTTTGGAGATATGTATAATTTATTTAAAACAAAATGGGGTATTTTTGTCATTTTTCCAAAAATAGCTAAGTTTTGGCTTCATATTTTAGCCATAACTGGGTAATTCTAGGCATTTTAGACAGCATCAATATTTAGACAGCTAAATATTTTAGAAAAAAGTTAAATTTTTATTATAGTAATCAAAGTATTTTTATTTTCAATAAATATGGACAGATCAATTTGATTTGATTTTACCATTTCAGAGTACTGCATCAAGACAGATCTTGGTTTTCACCTGAAGAACAGAGAATCATCGGCTCTAACAAAGTCAATGAGAAGATGGGCTGGCAGAATTGTTTTATGAACTTTGAGACTATTATCCCACTGAATAATAATGCGGGTGAAAAATTTAGAGGCAACAAAATTTATATAAACAGATCCAAACTGAAATTCCTTGAAAATTGAAGCACAAATGTTTAGATTACCACCTTTCCTTTTTCTAAGATCTGTCTTGACACATGATTATTATAACTACATTAAATATAAAGGAATAATTACAAGGACTTCTGGTTGTATGATTAGACTTAATACTTTAATCACTTTATAACAAATACATAGTTTAGCAATTATCGTGTTCTAGATTAACAACAAATGAGTTCAAAAAGCCAAAGACAAATGATATAGTTTCCTGGATGTCATCATCAAAGAGTTTACTTTTTGCAACCAGCATTAATAGATTTAACAATTGTTAGCTAGTCATGATTAACTGTTTTATGAATAAAGTAAGATGACTTAAAAGATAATATTCATAAAAGGGGCTTGAATATTGCATTGTAAACATTTAGGCATTGCTATCAAAGTATAATTTCAAATAACATTGCTTCTATTTATTTATAAGTATTTCCTTGAAAACATAGCCATTAGTGAACAAATCATGATAGTTAATTATGTGTACAATGTATTTTTAAAAAATCAAAATAAAAAAGGTTTAAATCTCTGACTAGAAATAAAACCAAAGTTAATTTCAACAAGATAAAGTTGAGGTGGTCTAAGTATGAATTATTTCTTATCTTTTCCCAAATGTTTTCAGACCCTTTTAAGATATATATAATAGGAATTACTTTTTATAATGGGAGGACCTTTTAATTTAAATAAAAAATCATATTGTATCATTTTTGATTTATTTTAAAATTCTGAATTCAGAAGTAAAATAAGACCATTTCATTTGTTAAAGTAATACAGTCTCTTCCTTAACAGGAATGCTGTGCTCTCTAAATATCTTGGGAATCCATACTTTTTGGTATCACACATGCTCAGAGAGTGCAACAAAAATTAGCAATAATCAGAAAGCCATTCAAAGACAAAACCATGTCAAGAGTTTTACAAAGGGCTTTTAAATCCTTCCTGTTCAGGAGGAGACTGATATTAAGACAAAAAAAACATGCTCAGAGCAAAATTGAGGCCAGGTTATAGGTTTGTTTGCTGAAAGGAGATAAGAGAAAACTAACTTCTGACATACACAAGAAAGAAGTTGTAGAATTTTAGTGGAGTGGGGACTTTTGTATGGTTTGTATCTCCCAAAGAGGCAGTAAACCAGATAAGGCAGATGTCTGCTCTCATTTGCTGAAGCTGTTGGGCAGTGAGTCTATCTCTTGAAGAGAAACTGAGGCACAAATAAAATGGAAGACAAGAAAATTCCCAAGGTCTACCTAGGCCTGAGATACAAAATAAAAATCCTGGGTAATTTTCCAATAATAGAGGTGCCAACCAACCTGTGAAATGTCACAAATTGACTCTGTAATTATCATTTCTGAATTTGAGGAATGCCTCTATTCCACATGATATTTAATTAATTTACATCATTTGGCTCAGAATTCTTTTCTTCTTTAAAAACTCCTTTCTCTTAGCTTCTGCTATCCTCTCCCCCTGTTTTCTGATGACCTTTCAGAGGTGAATTTGTTCTTTGGTAGTACTCATTCCAACTGCCTTGGAGACGTCACTACTCAGCCAGGGTCTTTACTTTCTCCCCTTCCTGTGCACAACGTGATTCCAACTATTATTTATGTCCTGGTGATTGCATAAAATCTTTGTCTGAAACTCACATTTCTATCCTGAATTCCAGACCTTTATTGCCAGGTTAAATCAGTAAGTCCCATGCATGGCTATTACCTTATGAGTTATCATTTCTTATTTGTGTATTTGCTAATTAGAGGGGATTTTTATGATTCCCTATTTCCTTTTGAAAATTTTAGCTGGACTCAATGGAACTTAAACAAAATGTTTTAGCCCTTAACTGGTGATAGAGATTGGAGAAACAAAATGATTACTAGGATTACTAAGAGACATTTCCAGTGCCGTGGGATGATCAGTATATCTGAAGCAAATTATGGTCAGGGATCTAGGAATAGTTAGAGACAACTGTAGACTTCGAAGCCCTATTTGTCAAAACCAGAATTAGAATGGGAGGACTCTTAAGTCATCTTAACCTCTTCAAGAGTATTTTCAGGAACCAAACAAATGAGAAACTGGGGAATTTATTACTTTAAAGTAGCCCAAGAACAGAGAAATTAACTTATTTGTGTTTGAGAAAGCACCTCAAGGGAAGGCATGATGTCATTTATGCACTGTATCATCCCATATTTCTCCTTCTGTGCTCCTGGTGAAGCATTCCTGTCACACAGAGAATCTCCCCCTTATATAGCAAAAAGAGAAGGACAAAATGGAAACCAACAGAACTCAGATTGGAAGGCCCAGAAAATTTAGGACTGTCAAGAAGGAGTTAAGTTAAAGGAGAAGCAAAAGAAAAGGTTGAATACCATTATTTGATATAGCTTCCTAAAGGTCTCAAAGTCTTAGAAAAAAAATTTGTAATCAGAGTTTGTATTTATTTTTTAATTCTTTTTAATTTTTTAATGATGGAGAGAGAGAGAAAGAATCCATTCTATTATTTTTTTTTAATCTGAACTTTATTTTTCTGATACTTAGCTGTTTCTGTGGTGGTGGGTTTCAAACCCAAGTGCTGGGGTTCAAACATAGGTCCTTGTGCATTTTAGGCAAGTGCCCCAACTACTGAGCCACAGCTCCAGCTTCCTGAATTTGTCTTTAAAACCGAAGTTAAATTAATCTTGGTTTACAACCATCAAAGAGATAAGAGAAAATTATCATATTTTATGTAAGTGCATCTGTTTTTATATCAGTTTAAATGACTGAATGTCAGATTCCAAGACACAATTTTGGTTTTTGTTCACATTTTAATATCTGTGAAATTGGTATTCTCATGATAATTGATGGCATTTCATAGGCTGTCAGGTTTCTTTTCCTTCTTATGGTACTTGACACGATGTAATATTTCATGTCTAATCAGTGGTGTCTTACCATCAATGATGCGGCATATATATTAGTCAATCCCACTGTAACATGGCTAAGTAGGACAGAAAATGCAAAATGCTGAGGTTGCTACTAGGATAAACCTGTGGAGCCAGAGGGAGGAACATTCCAAGTATCTAGCTAATTGTTCCATAATCTTCCTGATCCCAGTATAAGTTTGGTGCTCCCTAGATTGTAAGATGTGGCTTAACCATTGATGGTGGTGATTCTGAGTCTTGTGGCAGCCTGATATTGCCACACACACACAAAAAAGTGCAAACAACTCCAGAAATACCCTAGTGGGTGAATACTGCCTTAGTCCATGGAGATTCAGCTAGGAGAACACAGGAGTCATGGTTACTAACCATCAACCTTTCCTCTTATAATTGCTTGCTATCATTTTTCCAACCGTATGCCCCTCCTAAACTCGCCACCATCAACCCTTCCCCAAGAGCATAAGTATGTTTTCTCAACTTTTCTCTTGACAATACAGGCTAGGCTCATCATTATATTCCATCCAAAATTACACTATGGAAGAGATTTTAAAGGTTTACTGTTTATCCTCAGTGACCTCAGTTTAGCAAATTTTGAGCCTTTCAGCAAAAATGTTTTCATGCTTAATTACTAAGAGTTCAAGTTCTTGCACCAATGGGAAGATTTCTTTAAGGTTAGGAGGGCCATCCACCTTAAACCTGCTCTCTATACTGCGGATAAAGCATCTGAAATAAATAAAATCACAAATAGCCCAACTTGTATGCATCATAATGGCCAACAGCTCTTTTCATGAGTACAGATGTAAAGACTGTCCATTAGTTTAAGGTTAAGAAAGACTTTTCAGAACCTGGTGATTATGTAGATATATCTTACTATTTACCAAGGCTTTAAAGCTAAAGGAAATAGTGTATTCTCAGACTGTACTGTAAGGTTCTTCTCATGCTTAATAAGAAGGATGATGACTGGTGACTAAATATTTACGAGATGTGTACACCATTCAGAGCACCATTATCTGAAGTCAAGGGGGCTATTTTGTTCAGTTGTGTCTTGTCTTTTTCACTGCTAAGAATGTCTCAAAGTGTGACTTTATAGTAGTATTGAGTAAAATCAGCTTAACCCAGAGATCTAAGGGTCCATTGTCTCCACTCATCTGTGGAGGTGGGGACTAGACCCTGGACAATGAGAAAGTTGGTCTAGAAACATGAGTTAAATTCAGATAAGATGTAATGCTTTACAATTTAATACTATTTTTAGAGTTATAACGGGAAGGGGAAGGGAGGGATAAGGGAGGGTAATTGGGGGGGGCACTCCTGGGGACAGTTGCAATGTCCAGA